>CP092884.1:28752222-29009690 GCA_030710605.1 Cordylochernes scorpioides | reverse complement strand
TTCAGGGGGAACTACACTCAATTAAACATAGATTTTGGGAGAATATTTACATTCATTTGAAATCGCTATCATTATATTATACTGCGAATTGTGGATTTCAAGGTATCATCATTGCAATACCATATCATTGCTGTATATAATTTTTTAGAAGATATAAATGCTATATGAAATCTCTCTTTCATTTAAGAAAAGAACCAGAAATTATATGTTTATAGAAATATTATTTGGGACAAGAAATGAATTGTATTTATATACAACCTCTCTCTCTCTTGAGGTAGCCCGGATTCCTGGAGCCACCACCATGTACACCAACTATCCGGGTTGTCTAATGGTGGGCATTATCAGATGTACTGTACTTGGTTCTGTACAGAGGTAAATATTCCTAGGAGGGTGGTGGCTGTTTGAAACCTGTGAAGGTGGGACATCTGTGATAGTTGACAGTTTGGTCTTCCTGGTTATATACAATATATATATACTCTTTGATAGAGTATTTCCTCCAATACAAACACAGAATGCAAATGATCCTGTCGACGTATGGATAAACTGGCAGTCGTGTACGTGAGGCGAGTGTTTATGCTTTTCCCACGCGCGGACAACAAGAAGCAGAGGCAGGGCTAGATGTTAGCACCGAGAGTGATCGGGGACAGCCCATGGGACAGATGTAGAAGCCATGACACAAACTTGAATGCCTATCACCGAGACATGGAGAGAGAGACCGAGTGAGATAGAAGCGGTCTGCCGGTGGACACACTGTACAACATACTGCCGCTGACCCCCTGCTCAAACCTGTTGACAGGGGTCGTCTATCAAAAGTCCCTGGAGGGGGGCCCATCTGGGGCTATTTCCTCCCTCTCTCTCTGCCTCCAGCTGACCGACCACTCTTTGGATTTTTATTTTGACGTCACCATTTTTAGTTTAAATACAAATAGGGGTGTACAGGTTATATTAATAAAGATATAGCAAATATACTAAATATGGGGTGGTCGTAAATAGAAACAGTGTACATTTTAATAGAAGGATAGGATCTTATAAGGTATCGGCTATAACTAATTGGAAGATATGGGACATATATTAAAAGTTTCATTATTATACAGTTTGAAATATACGATATATATAAATATACGTATATTTGTTGGCCTCTCTCTCTCTTCTTTCATTTGTATTTCGTTCTCTATTAATGCAAATATTGTAAATAAATTCCGCTTCACACATTTTTAGAACCTTCGTTTTTCAGCTGATGAATTTTTGCATGGGACGAGAAATATCATAATAAAGACTAATCTATGTAGTTATCATATGTAAATACAAGTATTTTATTCTTTTTTTATCTTTTACTTTCCTCAATTTACCAAAACCAATCTGTTTATGAGTTTAATTGTTTTAATTGTGTTTCTTGTATATATACATTTCATTATTATCATTAAATGTGAATAGATTTTACTTTTTTATTATTCACTTCTGTCTTAATGAAGGCTGTAAATATTTATATAATATTTACGAACCAAAAATATGTCCAGGGCAGCCTAGTGGGCATGGCATTTGCCCGGTAAGCGGAACACTGTGGGTTCGATTCCCATTCCTGAACACTTTATTTTACGTTTATCATTACTCTTCACAATTCATCCTATCATACTTCATTCCTAAGGTTAGAAATAATGGTTATTTCTCCTTAAAATAAATTTAGATTTTCGTTCAAAAGAAACATTTGCAGTATAATTTCCAAATTCCGTTCTAAGGCTTTTCTATAGGGGCGAATCTATATAGAGTTAGCGAAATTGTAGCTTCATCCACATTTAGAATCAGTTTCTAACTTCAAAGGCAAGATAATATTCAACTTCTCGTGTAGTATTGCGTGTATCCGCCTCGATTATTGCCTTTAATTGGTCGTTGTCAACCACGGGCGGACGTCCATGGCCCTCTTCATATCCAAGGCTGGTATCGCCGTTGAGAAATATTTCGAACCTCCTGCTGGTGGTGCGTTCAGAAGTAGTACCCTTGCCCCATGCGCTGATGACATTTCGAGTTGTTTTCGCAGTGTTGTGACCGAGTTTGAACTCATGAAGCAAAATTATGCGAATTTCCTTTTTTGAAAGCATTTTTAATACAGCCTGAAATGACACAAAATATATTGTTGTAAATATATTGGTAGATATAGTGACAGAGCAAGAAAAATAAAAAAGCTTTAAAATAATATATATTATTAAAAATAATTAATTGCAATTATCAACGATTGAATTTGGATTTATAAAATCGGTCATTAATTTTGCATCAACCTAATATACAGTAGTAAAATATAAGTGTCTATAAGGAAAGGTTCATTCTTAGAGTTTCAAATATTTAAAATAAAACTATATTGCCACGTGGAAAATTGGGGAAGACCAACTTCGGGATGAGACAAAAATTTATTTCAGGCAAGAACAAACTATGAGTGATAAAGAAAAGATAAGCAAAAGAGGGAAGTGTACAGAGTGTAGCAAATATAAACATAAAAATAATACTCGGCTAATAAAATAATAAATACTTTGTTACAATATTATCTCTTGACGTAACCTGGATTCCTAGAACTATATTAAAATAGTGCATATAAGCATGTTCTATACTAATAACCGTTTATAACTGATGTGATTTTATATTTTTATATATCATTTCTTTAAAAAAATCAAAATTTAATCACAAAATTCAGAGACAAGTTAAATTTTACATATTGCCACGTGGAAAATTAGGAAAGACAAACTTCGGGACGACACAGCAATCTATTTGAGACAAGAACAAACTATGAATGATAAACGAAAGTTAAGGAATAAGGGAAGTGTACAGAGTAGCAAAATATAAACATACAAATGATACTCTGATAATAAAATACTAAATACTTTGCTACATAGCTCCTTCCCTATGGGAGCTGTGACCCACAGCTTGCAATTATTGTAGTTACTGACAGGATCTGACGTGCTTTTGCCAAGGATTCCATTGAAGACTTGGAACTTTGTCCCTAGTACCTTTGCGTCCTTTTTCTTGCGGCGTGGAGAGCGGCTTTGTCGTCGTATCATCTATAGGGACATCGTCATCTTGGAGGGAAGTCTTGGCTTTAGCACGGCGGTGGAATCCTGAAGCCAGATACTGAAAATATAGATCACAGCACCCATGGCCTCTAGGTCTTCTCGGCGATCTTCAGTTTGTCTTCCCTAATTTACCCGGAATCTCCACCAAAATGCCACTTGGAAAATTAGGGAAGACCAACTTCGGGATGAGACAGCAATTTATTTAAGGCAAGAGAAAACTATGAAGGATAAACAAAAGCAATGAGGAAAGTTTACAGAGTAGCAAAATATAAAAATAAAATTGATACTCTGTTAATAAAATAATAAATACTTTGCTATAATATGCACAATGTGTGTGAAGGACTCTAACCTAAATACAGAGGGTGTTCACACATATAGGAAACGAGCGCCCGGTTTAAAAAATGAACTATTACTTTATTTTAAAAAATCAACAACGTGGAATTCGAAAAGGCTTAAGCTAATTCTAATAGGCAATACATATCTTTTGTTATTTAAAAAAATGCCCTTCAAATACAATAATTTCATAAGATGATATATTTTAGGACTTTCCAGAGCTAATCTTACCTATTTGGAAATAATTAAAATATGCAGACAAGATGATATCAACATTTATAAAAAAGGTATTTATAATATTATTCACGACAAAAATATCAAGTTTTTATTCGAAGCACCTACGGAGAAATGGACAAAAGATTATCACCCTATATCTGTGTGAACTCCCGCAACTGTCAAAAAAGTGAAAAATATTTTACAAAAGAAAATACTATGCCACAAAGAGATATAGCCAAATTAATAGAAACATCAGTGTCAAAAATAAATAAAATAATAAATAAAGATTTAGGCCTAAAAGCTATAAAAAAAACATGCGGTTCACAAATTGTTTCAGAGCCATATTCGTCAGCGACACACTATCAGCAGATATTTCTATGAAAATTTCTTGGCTGCTGAAAGATGGAAATTTATTGTTACATTTGGCGAAGCATGGGTATATTTAGCCGATTGCGACAGAAAAAGAGCTATATACTATCAAAACAACATTTTAGAACCTATATTTTCAAATGATATTCCCTCTATCTATGGAAAACAGAGCAACAAAGTCTGGTTTCACCATGATAACGCCACGAGTCATACCTCATCTTCAACCCAAGCTTATTTGGAAGATCTAAGGCAAAGAACAGGAATCAACACTATTCCAAAGAACAGAACCCCTGTAAAATCTCCTGATTTAGCCCCGATGGATTTTTGCATTTTTGGATGCCTTAAAAGAGCACTTGGAAAGAGACACCCTAGGACAATTGAAGGTCTCTGGAAAGTGGTATAGGAAGAATGGGATCTTTTGAGTATGACCATGATCAGAAAGTGTCTGCTATCGTGGAAAATCAGGTGCCGTTCTGTAAATAAACAAAAAGGCTTTCAAATAGAACATTTGAAAAATTTCAAATATGGTGTTAATTTTTAATATTTTATAATAAAACTTATTTTCTATAAGTGTGAACACCCTTTGTAATTAAACTATTGCGCCAAATAAAACCGGTCTGTGGCGAATATTTCCTATAAAATCAGAGATAAAAATTATTTATAAACAATAATTTAATCAATAAATACTTTAGAAACTTCTTACCTCTCAAGGTCGATTGGAGAAACGACTTAATTAATGATCTAATTCACAAATATAAGTGCAAAAGTCGAATTACTTTTCACATAATGTAGACATGTGGTGCACTTACAGTAAATGTAGTCGCAATGACGTTTTGACGCAATGATTCTTCCACATGTTAATACCTGCTGTACATAAAATTGGTTTACTCACATTCTAAATTTGTTATGGATACATAGAAAATTATGAAATACAAACTCCAGGATGACGCGGCAATTTAAGACAAAAACAAATCAATATTTATAAAATACCAGAGAGACAATGATGGAAGTTTGAAGAGTAACTAAATATAAATATTAAAATTAATACTATTTTCATAAATTAATAAATATTCTGATACATAGCTTCTTACCTATGAGAGCTGTGAATCACAGCTTGCGAATCTTGTTGCTGCTGACATGGATCTGACGTACTTCTGTTGAAAATTCTCGATTTCTTGGATCTCTGCCTCTAGTAGTTTTGCATCCTTTTTCTTGCGGCGTGAAGAGCGGCTTTCTCGTCGTATCGTCAATAGGGACATCGTCTTCTTGGATGGAAGTCTTGGCTTTGACACGACGGTGTAATCCTGGAGTCAGTCTCTGAAAATGTATTCTTCTTTCTTATATCCACTAAATCATATTAAGGTATCAAGTTTGATCCTTGATGGTGTCTGTTTGACAACAATCATTACTGGGTGAAGTAGAAGACTGGGAGCACTACTCAGTGGCAGGCCGACTTAGCTCCAAAAGAAATGGCCGCCTCTGACATGAGGAACAGACGCAATGTGCAGCTGCTCCTAAAGAAGTACAAACACTGCTCATCCTGTATCCCTGGATTAAGAGCCCTTACAGGGTACTATCAGCGAGGCCAGCTGAACCCAGGTTTTTTAGTGAGCTTGTTACTGCTCCCCCTTCTCCTTTTTCATCCGGGCTTGGGACCGGCAAAGGCGGAGTTCCAAATTCTGAAAATGTAGATACCAGAATCCATGGCCTCAAGGTCTTTTCGCCTATCTTCAGTTTGTCTTTCCTAATCTACCCAGTATCTCCACCAAAATGTAATGTAGAAAATTAGGAAAGACAAACATACGATGACACGGCAATTTATTTAAGACAAGAACATATCAACATTTACAAAATACTAGAAACACAAAGAAGTTTACGGAATATCCAAATATTAAAATATCAAAATTAATAATCCTTTTAATAAAAGAAATCATAAATCGTTTTTCCTGTCAATATCTAATTACATTTGTTAATTTTTACAATTATCAATTTAGATAACAGACAATAAGTCATTTTGGAAAAATTTGGCATCAACCAAAAAAGAGGACTATTCAAATTGTTACTGTGATAAAGAGACACAAGAGTCAAGATATCTAGTGTTAGATTGTCATGGAATAAAGTCCGTCCTAAACTGAAAAAGGCCATTAATCCGAAACCATGGTCTCTAGGTGGACGCTTCTCAGTTTGCCAAAGCTGGTGTTGTGGCTTTGTCACGGATTTGAGTCAGCTAGTTTGCGGAGACGGTCAATAGGCGACGCATAGTTTTAGCGTCTATTTTGACGGGGGAGACAACTCTCTCTCTCTCTCTAAAATTTGCTGATGGCTTTCACCATCTGCCAGAACAATTTTGAAATAAGTAAAACTCAAGGATTAGTTGATAGCGTGTTAAAATATACGAGTATAATATTTCTTTTATAACTTTAGTTTACGAAAACGTAGCTTTTATCTATTTTTACTTGTTTTTGTATTGTGAGTTTGATATATATTTTTAATTGTACCTAGAAAGGCACATCTCTCTCTTTAAATATAACTTTATATAATATATAATTGTATACACTTGCACACACACTCACAAATAAGTGCAAATTAACGCAAATATTATCTCTAATAGATATATTACGTTTATGAAAGCTAAATAAATAAAAATATTGGTCATAAGTTCAAATCATTCTCCTTTCACGACAACGCTAGGCCGCATGTTGCACAAGTAGTCAAAGCCGCCCTTCAAGAGTTGGGAAGTTCTACAGCACCCGCCGTTTTCTCCGGACCTTGCACCAACCGATTACCATCTTTTCCGCTCCATGTCAAACCATATGAGTGGCACTACCTTCGATGATGAAGAGGACCTCAATATTTTGTTCAAAATTTTCTAAAATATTAGCCTAACTCAATAATCACTGAATTTTACAATTATCACTGATATATCTTCCCATTTTTAATTATACCTTTCATATTTTATCTATAAAAAATAAACATTACTCTTTTGAAGACCTAGCTAACTTGATCGCTTTCAATCTATATGTGTTTTCTTTATTGCTTAATTTCTCTTTGATATCACACATATACTAGAACGTTTTGAGTTCTCTCAGCAAAAAGGAACACTCCCTTCTCCCGCATGCTGCAGCCGAAAAGATCGATAGTCGTCTGCTTCTTGCCGTAAACGCTAGGTGGCGTTTTGGCTTCGAGCTGTTTTCCATATTATAACCATTCCATATCCCACGCCTTATTAAAATAAAACACCTTAATTGGAAAATTCCTGAAAATTTGTGTTTTTGTGTCTTTTCAATAATTCTTCTGAAAAACGGTGACTAATACAGACATGCTATTTATACAAATTGTGAATGCAATTTCTAGGTGAACAATCGTATTTCCGACACTAAATTTTGACCTTCACTAAGCAACTTTTAACATTATTTATTTTACCACTGATAAGCTAAGCCCTAATATTTTTTCATCGCAGTAAGGACAGTAGAAGTTTGATTTATATGTAAAAGAATTATACCTTTCATATTTTATCTAATAAAATAAACATTATTCTTCCGAAGACCTGGCTAACTTGACCGCATTCACTCTACATGTGTTTTCTTTAACGCTTAATTTCTTTGAGATATCACACATATACAATAACATTTTGAGCTCTCTTCGCAAAAAGAACACTCCCTTCTCCCGCATGCTACAGCCGAATAGATGGTTTCATTTTTTATATAAAGATGGCGTTTGATTGCTTTATACATCAGAACTTGGATAATTAGAAAGTCTCTAATTCGAAAAGTCTTTAATTCGAATATTTATCTTGGTCCCTAGAATTTCCTAAAAATAAAATTACCGGTTTTAATTCGAATTTTTGGATAATTCGATTTTTGTCCCTTGGGCTTAAAATTATTCAAGTTCGACTATAATATATTTATCTTAGTATAATAAACAATGATGATGATATTTTTATAATGATAATAAAGATAGGGATAAATTTTATAATTCCCAAATGTGCATTTTCCAAGATTTCATACAGCTTTGTATTTATAAGAGAGCATGGTTAACCTATTTGCATATACTTTATCTATTTACAAGGGGAAAAGAGAACTCCTCTCTACATTATTTACAATAAAAACAAATGAAACATTCCAAAGCTTTTTCCCTTTTGGAATTCCAACAATTATCCGTTACATTTTTTATAAAACCCAGTTTACAACGAACCATGGAAATTTCAAGGGATTTTTTAATCAACAATTGGAGCTGTTGAGGACTCTAGCTGTCTTTGTGGCAAAGAAAACAAGGACTCAAGACACCTACTGCTGAAATGTCCACTCTTCTTTAGCGCTAGACAACAGAAAGTAAATAATGTTGTAGATCTATTTCAATTTGTGAATACTAGAGAGAATTATCACATATTTTAACTATTTTTGTAAATATATTTATGATTATCTTTCTAACCTGGAAAGATCAGGTTCCTAATATATATTATTGTTTCTCTAATTTTTTTCTTATATAATATGTTTATAACTGCTTCTGTTTAAAAATGTAAATCGACGCAATTATCTCTAGCTGGGATATCGCGTTTTGTGTGTTTAAATGAATAAAAACTACATTATTTATATATTATTATTATATTATAGATATATTACCTATTATTTGGTAGGGGTATTTCCCGGTGTCCGGTTCAGGGTCGTTTTATTACTGTGATTTCCAGGTTTTTTGATGCGAATAGCGGGGTCGGTAGAACCGTTGTTTTCGACTGCTACGACTCGGGTACGATTCCCGCATTGAGCTTTTTTTTTATTAAAAAAAATGCTCGAATGGGCCCCGATTTTTGCAAAAGTCTTGAAAAGAGTCGATGGACGAGTGGGTAACACCCTCGATTCCCGACAGTCATGAACTGGGATTGAGTCAAGCGTTAAGATTTTGTTCAATATCTGAATAATTTCACATTCATTGTTGCAATTATCATAAACTAGGTTGCTCTTTTTGAGCAGTACCTAATAAAGTGATTTTGGAACAAAAGCAAAGGTCCAACCCCACCAGCGAGTGCAAGTAACTAAACGGTGCCTTGAAATATTTGAAAGTGCAAAGTAGAACTGCTTTTCACAGGTGTAGACATGTGGTGCACTTACAGTAAAAGGAGTCGCTAACTTCTACCCATCATGATTATTATGGCCTGTACCACGTGTAATAGGGATAAGCAAAAAATAAATAATGTCAATAATAATTATTGGGTTGGCCAAATATCACGGAGCAAGTTAAATAAACGTTTACTTTATTTTGCTACACTAGATATGGCGCTCTGACATTTAAAAAGTGCATGTATTTTTGGTTAGGATATGCCTTCATCCTTATATCTATAAAAATGAAATGCGAAATCGATGTTTGTTATCGCATCACGCAAAATCTACTGGCTCAATCATTATGGAATTTCGCATGTAGGTAGCCGGATATTTCGTTTAACATATAGGCTATTCAAAAAACTACAAAGGTTAATGTACTTTTTTTAAATTTTTTTTAACTGAAATGGATTAGTTCCCGCCTTTTGCCGCTTGGCGCCGCACTGGTCGCGACGAACTTGATTGTGATTGGTTAATACACGTTTTGTTATTACACGCTGCGTATTTCGAAAGGTAAGATTATATATATTTATATATTTCTAATTATATTTTTTTCTATATAGCTTGCTACGTATATTTTACTATATATGTTTGTTCAATGCAATAGTTTAATACTTATTAGCATTTATATTGTAAGCAGCTTCTATTCACTTTTAATAACTGCCTTTTTTTAGGGGTAGGCTCAATTTATTGGGCAGTTTTTTCATACAAATTAGACAAAGGTATACTGTTTGATTCTCATAAAAGGAATATTCATTTTGTATTATATATTCATATAATCATTTACGATTTAGATTATTGTTTAGAAATAATTTTCTAATTTCTAATTATGTTTTTTTCTGTATAGCTTGCTACATATATTTTACTATATATGTTTGTTCCATGCAATATTTTATATTGTAAGCAGCTTCTATACATTTTTAATAACTGCTTTTTTTAGGGGTAGGCTCAATTTATTGGGCAGTTTTTTTTCAACCAAATTAGACTTTTTTTTTAGGCCTTCTTCCATTGTCTTTTTTTTTGCTGTCATTTGTTTAGGTAGTATTTATATTTATCTGCTTCATAATATGTAGCTGCTCATATATATCTATATAAGCTCAATTTATTGGGCAGTTTTTTCAACCAAATTAACTTTTTTTTTTAGGCCTTCTTCCATTGTCTTTTTTTTTTTTGTTTTGCTGTCATTTGTTTAGGTAGTATTTATATTTATCTGCTTCCTAATATGTAGCTGCTCATATATATCTATATATGTTCTACTCATATTTATTGTGCATATTTTTTCAGCATTAGGCTCAATTTATTGGGCAGTTTTTTTCAACCAAATTAGACTTTTTTTTTTAGGCCTTCTTCCATTGTCTTTTTTTTTGCTGTCATTTGTTTAGGTAGTATTCATATTTATCTGCTTCATAATATGTAGCTGCTCATATATATCTATATAGGCTCAATTTATTAGGCAGTTTTTTCAACCAAATTAACTTTTTTTTTAGGCCTTCTTCCATTGTCTTTTTTTTTGCTGTCATTTGTTTAGGTAGTATTTATATTTATCTGCTTCCTAATATGTAGCTGCTCATTTATTTATTGTGCATATTTTTCAGCAAATTATACTTTTTTTTACGTCTTCTTCCATTTGATTTTTTTTTAATCAGTTGTTTTACGTTTTCACTGAGTTTTATGCATTTTTCTCCTCCTTCCAGATTATTTCTATGCATTTTTTTTATTTTGGCCTTAGTCATGAGTCGAGCTTATTTTAATACACTATTTTTAATTTTTTTCTTCATTCTCAGCCCTTGATATTTTACATTTTTCAGTTATCCTTATTTTTATTTTTACTAATGCTTTGCGTTTGTAGGTATGCCAAGCCATAGGAGAAGCAATCTTTCTCAGCGTTCCAATAGCTCTAGGGTTCAGCATGCTTACAGACTGCGCGAAACCAGAGGACAGAATATTAGAAGATTGCGTGCACAGTCTGCGCGTCAAGCCGCTGTGCGGTCGTTAGAGACACCTGATCCCATCCATTCTCGCTTACAGGCTCATTCAGAAATATATTCTTCTACTCGGAGGAATACTAGAACAAATAATTTTTTCAGCAGCGTTTGGTCTTCTATGGAAAATGCAGGTTTTAATTATTCTGTTGCTGTTGAATACTTTAAGCACCCTTTAATTTCCCTTGGGATTATGGACACTACATGCAGGTTTTGTGGGGCCTTAAGATGGAAAGATGAGTCTTCTGGAATGTGCTGTTCAAACGGGAAAGTCCGTTTGCCATTAATTGACTTACCTCCCGAGCCACTTCGCAGCCTATTATCTGGAGAGAATTCTGATTCAGTCCATTTTTTGCGTCATATTCGCAAATATAATTCCTGCTTTCAAATGACATCATTTGGAGCTGAAAACCAAACCCACTCTGTTACTTTTCCAACCACATTTTCTATCCAAGGCCAGGTCTACCACAGAATAGGTTCACTTATGCCATCTGAGAACCAGCCAAGTAGATTTCTTCAGATCTATTTTATGGGCAATGATGATGATGATGATATTCAGACTGATCGAAGATGCCAGCAAATACAGGGAGTACGTCGTAATATTGTACAGGGTTTGCAGCGCATGTTGCACCAACACAATCTACTGGTTCAACAGTTTAAAACTGCACATGAAAATCTCCCCAGTGATGCATACAGAGTTGTTGTAAATGCTGATCGGACACCTCCTGGTCAACATCCTAGACGGTATAATGCTCCTACAGCTAATGAGGTTGCGGTTGTCTTAGCTGGTAATCAGTTTGGCTCACGTGACATTGTTTTACATCAGCGCGATAATTTGCTGCAACATGTTAGCGACACACATCGCTTTTATGATGCCCTTCAGTATCCTTTAATTTTCTGGAAAGGCCAAGAAGGATATTCTTTTCATATTCCTCAGATCGACCCAAACACTAGACAGCCTTTGTCAAGTAAAGTGTCTTCTATGGATTTTTATGGCTATTTTATTATGGTTCGCCGAAATAGTCCAAATGTCATTGTTCAATTTGGCCAGCTCTTTCATCAATTCCTGGTCGATATGTATGCGAAGGTAGAAAGTGAACGTTTGCGCTATATTACGCTGCACCAGAGAAACTTGCGTGCAGAGAGTTATATTCATTTGCGCGATGCCCTGTCAACTGATGCAAATATTAACCCTAATAGCTTGGGTCAAAGGATCATTTTACCATCAAGTTTTGTCAATAGTCCCAGGTATTTGGCAGAATATACGCAGGATGCTTTTTGTTATGTTCGGAAATTTGGGCGTCCAGATCTTTTTATTACTTTTACAAGTAACCCCTCTTGGGAAGAGCTATCTGCAGCGTTGCTACCAGGACAAAAACAGCTGGATAGACATGATATCACAGCTCGGGTTTTTCGGCAAAAATTAGTTAAATTTCGGGGCTCTAACAAAAGGCCAATTGTATGGAGCAACAGTTGCGTGGATGTATTCTGTTGAATGGCAGAAAAGGGGACTTCCTCATGCTCACATATTAGTTTGGCTAGCAAATAAGCTCCGTCCCACTCAGATAGACTCTGTTATATGTGCCGAGTTTCCAGATCCTATTCAAGACCCGATATTGTATAACATTGTGGTTAAGAATATGATACATGGGCCTTGCGGTGAGTACAACCCTGTGTCCCCCTGTATGAAGAATAGTAGCTGTTCTAAAAAATATCCAAAACAGTTTTTGCTGGAAACCCAGACTAATGAGAATGGTTATCCTTTATATAGGAGACGCGCACCTGAAGCAGGTGGCTTTACTGCAAAGGTTAAAATACTTGGACGCGAAGAGGTCACAATTGACAATCGTTGGGTGGTGCCTTATTCTCCATTGCTATCGAAGATGTTTTGTGCACATATCAATGTTGAGAACTGTAGTTCTGTTAAGGCAATAAAATATATTTGCAAATATGTCAATAAGGGCAGTGATCAAGCTATTATTAATTTACGCAGAGAAGGTAGAGGTCCTGACCCTCAAAATGAGGTGCGAATGTATCAGTGTGCCAGATACATAAGCAGCAATGAAGCTGTTTGGCGTCTTCTCAGCTTCCCTTTACACCAACGCCATCCAGCTGTTATCCATTTAGCTGTGCATCTTGAGAATGGAGAACGGATATATTTCAATCAAAACACTCTTGCCCATCGAATGCGTAATCCACCAAGGACAACCCTGACTGCATTTTTTTCATTATGCCAAACTGATTCCTTTGCTAGGACCCTGCTCTATCCAGATGTTCCCCAATACTACACTTGGAATTCTTCTGCCCACGAATGGAGAAGGCGCGTTCAAGGCAAGCTGGTCGAAGGACAGCCTGGAGTGAAGAGATCAGACACTATTGGACGGGTTTACGCTGTGCATGTCAGTAACTTTGAATGCTTTTGTTTACGTATGTTACTACATAACATCAAGGGACCAACTTCCTTCGCATATTTGAAGATTGTTAATGGCAGTCAATACGAAACATTTAGAGAAACATGCGCAGCTCTTGGATTATCGGAGAATGATAACCATTGGGTTGTCACAATGGATGAGGCCGTTCTTTGTCAGGCTCCTACAAGAGTAAGGCAATTGTTTGCCATATTAATTTCTACGTGCACAATTTCGAACCCTCAGCAGTTATGGATTACCTATAGAGATGAGATGGCAAGTGATATTCTTCATCGTTATCAGCTTCTCGATTCCTCCATCAGGTATAATGATCTGATATATAATGAAACATTGTGTAACATTGAGGATCGTGTCGTATCTATATGTGGGAAGAAACTGCAGGAATTAGGCTTAGGAGCACCCAGGAGAAATGTGGTTACCAATTCTGACATTTTGAGAGAACTTGCGTATGATACGGCAGAACTTGAAGACAATGTTGCATCCATGCTGCCCAAACTCTTGCCAGAACAAAGAAGAGTTTTTGATGCCGTCTTAGCAAAAATTAATTTGTCACAACCCATAATTATATTTTTAGATGCGCCGGGGGGAACAGGTAAAACATTTCTTTTGAATCTTCTATTAGCAATGATTAGGAAGGAACAAAATATTGCCATTGCTGTTGCTTCCTCAGGGATAGCTGCAACATTGCTTGCGGGCGGAAGAACTGCACATTCAGTGCTGAAATTACCTCTGACTTTTGCAGAGGGCCAGACTGCTGTTTGCAATATACGAATAAATAGTGATAAAGCTTCACTCTTACGTAGCTGTAAGTTGCTGGTTTGGGATGAGTGCACCATGGCCCATAAAATTGCCTTGGAAGCCCTTGATCGGACATTACAGGATATCCGTGATGATCCACAACCCATGGGTGGTTTAGTAGTGCTTTTGGTCGGTGATTTCCGACAGACTCTTCCAGTAGTCACTAGAGGTACACCTGCTGATGAGCTGAATGCCTGTTTAAAGTCTTCTTATCTTTGGAGCCATATTGTGAAAATGCACCTCACAGTCAACATGAGAGTTCAACTCCATAATGATACCACTGCTGCACAATTTGCAGACGAACTCTTAAAGATAGGAGAAGGTCAACTAGAAACTGATTCCGAGGGTAATATCCAGTTTTCAAATACTTTTTGCCAAGTGGTGGAATCTTCAGAAAGTCTGTATGAAAAGGTTTCCCCTAATATAAGTGTAAACTATTTATCTGAAGAATGGTTATGTGCCCGCACTATTTTAGCCCCCAAAAATAGCACTGTGCTAGAGAGAAATAAATAATACAATATTAAATTCAATCCCGGGTGAAAGCAAAATCTATAGATCAATTGATACAATGGTTGATCCTGATGAATCTGTGTCGTATCCCCCTGAATTTTTGAATTCACTAGAATTGTCTGGTACACCTTCACACAAAATTGTACTAAAAGTTGGTGTGCCAGTAATTTTAATACGAAACCTTGATCCACCCCGTCTCTGCAATGGCACTAGATTATGCATCACTCAAATGGGCACTAATGTTCTCCAGGCTCGAATTTTAACTGGCTCTTTTCGAGGGGAAGAGGTCCTTATTCCTAGAATACCTATTATTCCAAATGATCTGCCTTTTAAGTTTAGACGCTTGCAATTCCCAGTTATGGTTGCCTTTGCTATGACAATTAATAAATCTCAGGGTCAAACATTGCAAGTAGTTGGTGTGCATCTTGAGTCTCCCTGTTTCTCGCATGGGCAACTCTATGTAGCATGCTCCCGTGTTTCCAGCCCTAAAAATTTATTTGTCTTTAGTTCTACTTTTAGCAAGACACGCAATATTGTTTATCAGGGGGCTTTGCTCTAGATTTTGACAATTTTTAAAGAGATTTCTTCGAATAATGATTTTGGGAAGCTTGACTTTTGTAAATACATAATTTGTTATCATTATTGTGCTCTACTGTTGTTTCATCAATAAAGCTTTTTTTACTTTATTTTATTTTAATTTTTTCACATTTAATTCATTTACATAACTCTATTCTTGAAAATTGTTTTTTTTTATGGTATCAACATTTCTGGTTCAATTAAGGTTTTTGTTAGCATGCAACACACCTTATCATAGCTCATTGCATTTATCAGGATAACTTTGCTGTTTTGATTTTTACACCATTAGTATTTTCATGCCTCTATAATATTATATTTGTTTGCAGAATTTTATAGACAATTTGGTTTGGGTTATGTACATTAAGAATTTGTAAAAATATAAAGGTTAAAGTTTTACAACAAAAAATATTTTGGAACACTATTTCTCTCCCATTTAATTTAATGATGCTTCATTTAGGATTTTTAGAATTGCATTATTTTT
This sequence comes from Cordylochernes scorpioides, assembly GCA_030710605.1. Taxonomy (NCBI): domain Eukaryota; kingdom Metazoa; phylum Arthropoda; class Arachnida; order Pseudoscorpiones; family Chernetidae; genus Cordylochernes; species Cordylochernes scorpioides. Next base: position 28,993,841 of record CP092884.1, on the reverse strand, counting down.
ATGCATATTATTTTTAAAAATTTGTGTTAGCAAGACATGGAATATTGTTAAGTTAATGTAATATTAACAGAAACTTTACCAACCCGTGAAGCGTTAGCTCCAGTCTTTTACCGCTGGGGGCAGCACTGTTAGAGCTAATAAATGCTTTCGATTGGTGCTTACTTTTAGATGCTGTTTGTTTTTAGACTAAATTGATACACATCAAGTTAGCATTGTTTCATGCTTCAAAAGTTTAGATCATATTTTTAACGTTTCATAATACTTTTCAAATTAAAGCCGGAAATAATATTGCTTTTTCCCATCCTGCAGGTCTACATTACACTGCAACATGCTATCATAACTCTGGATTTTGGCATTGATATTTATATAATGTGAAAGTACTGTTTGCTAACTTAAGCTCTGGAGAGATTATAATGTGTCTACAGATCCATCATGTGGAAATCACACCATAGTGAAAATGCATTTAGCTGGTAGCAATGTATCACATTTGTAGACATGTGGTGCGCTTACAGTAAAAGCAGTCGCTACCTACCCACCATGGTTATCATGGCCTGTACCACGCGTACTAGGGATAATTAAAAAAAAAAAGGAAGCAAGACCGAATACAAATAATTACATTATGTGTGGTTTCAGTTACATTTTGGCTATCTTCAGACAAAGGTACTGAATACATTCAGTAATTTTGTCTTTATATGGCAACAATGCTGTTACTGAAACATCACACATATATATATATATTTATTTGGTCTTGCTTTTTTGGTATTTTTACAATTGCCCTTGACTATTAGAAAATTATACAAATTTCCTTTTTATTTCATATACCATTTTTAAAATTATATTCTTTTGTTAAAATATCCAATTTCCCAAACTTTTCTAAAACTGCAACAATAACTAATACAAAATTCTTCCAAGTCCAGGTATTTCAATATTGCAGAAATATATTACATTTATAAAAGTTGCTTAACTATTTAGATATGTGAATGCCGGATTAGGTGCCCTTTAAAATGTTTGCTCTGGCTGTTTCTTCTTGGACAGCCGAGAGTGAAGTGGACAAAGTGAAATTTTCAGGTTGTGCCGACCATTTTCCTTTATTCACACTAATCATTAGATTTTTTTTTTAATTTTTAAGAATAAAAGCCCAGTTTGGTTACTTGCACTCACTGGAGGGGTTGGACTTTTTCAAGAATCAGGAGCCATTGGGGCAATTTTTTTTTTTTCAGAACAAAGTGTCTGAATCTGCATTCGATGACCCCGGGTCATGGTTTTTAAAAATTAACAGTTTAGACCACTCCTCCAAACAGCACTCTATTCATTAGATGTGTTTGTGAAATGGATCCTATATTTCAGATTTTTTTACACGCATTTTCGATATTGCTGTTTGCAATTTATCTCCATTTTGCTGAAAGAAAATTCATTACATTGAGTTTACAAACAGTTGGGGCCTCTATTCATTCATGAGTAAACCTCGCTCGAACACTACCCAGGCGAAGCCGGGTCCAGTCGGGTAAAACCCGGGCGTTGCCCGGGCCACTCGGCTAGTTATAATTATACTTATGAAAATAATTAGAGTAAATATTGGAAGAAGGGATGTTCTCGTGTCATCCTAAAGTTTGTCTTTACTAATTTTCTATGTGACGATATTGTGACATGTGACACCCTAAGTATATACAGTTCCTAATTACACTAACAACCTAACTATGTTTTGATAAAAAGAAAATGCCAAACACAAACGCTTTTCGTGCTGTTGGCTTTTTTTTTTATTTCAAAAGAAAAAGGGTTGGCTAAATATCAGGAAACAGGTCATCAATGTTTAGTTGATTTCTGTTCCACTAGATGGCTGACCTTTTAATATTTTAAAATTATTTTCATATATATATATATATGGTAATTTGAACCACACCCCAACCCTATATTGTATAATAATTATGACAAGATTGTCATGTTGTATATAGAAACACATCTATAAATAATTATACGCATGATTGACATGTGTCATTGCATCATCATATGTAATGTACTTTGTACAAACTGAGGATGAATAAATAAAACTATGTAATAGATTAAGAGTTGAGCTAAGCAAGAGATCGAGATAGAAATCCCACAACCCTAAAGAGGAATTTGGCAAGTCGTTGCCATCGAGGTCAAAGGGTGCAGAATAGCGCAGACGCCCCCACGCCCTTTGGACCCGTTCAAAGTTCAAATTCTCGCATGTCTCCCTCCTCGGCAAAGGTATATATAAAACCTCGGTTTTAACCGAACTTAGAGACTTCACCATCGGCGTGAGCCCTTGTCGGTTTTACCCAGGACCACTTCATCGCCATGTAAAACGGTAAGATCTCTTCTACTTCCATCTTGCTCTTAGCTCGACTATTATCTGTTCACGGAACTTTCCTACTACAACTGTGTCTCTTCGTATTTTGTGTGTGGACATTCCCAAACTTTCCACTCTGCCTCGACCACAACTACCTGTACTCTGTGAGAACTTTTAAAGATCTTCCAAGGTGCAGAGAGGTACTGGAAAACTCTCCACGCCCTGACTGTCCCTCTCGGTTACTACTGGTTTGACCCTCGGTTACCACAGCTATAGCGAGAGTCGACAGGATACCTCATCACAGATAAGTCGACAGGACCTTATCACAGAAGAGACGACAGGATGACCACAACGAAGAAGGTAGGAAGCCTGTCCAGATAGAAGCGAGAAAGAGCAAAAATGGAGGAACCAACCCGCCATTCCAACGAAACGACCGAGCAATCTCTCCCCCAACAAGATACTATATTTCAGGAGCAAGCTCAACACCCCCACGACACTGCCGAAGATCCCGCAAAATAAGCCGTTGAGAAGTTCCCCACCTTCGGCCTTACAACGCAACCACCTTCCAGGAAACATGCCGCCGTCGCCAAACAGAAGCTACCAGCTTCTACAAGCCCTACATGGGACGTCTTCCGCGTCATCAGGACGACAACTAAAGACCAAGTCTCCTGACTGAACAATCCTCAAAACTGTAAGTTTTAAAAAACCTACTCATGCTCATAACGTGATTCTCCATATATTTAATGTTTATTTTCATTGTAATTATTTTAAATCAATTTTTACCATTTTTATATCATTTCAATTCAAAATTTAAATCTTGTACACCTTCATTTATCAATTTTTACTTTATTTTAAGCAACTTATAAATTTTAATGCATTACTTTCAATTTTACATAAGAAAAAATTCATAATATTTTTTAATTACGCGAATCATCATTCTAAACTTATTTGTATGTTTTCTTAATATCTTATTTTTAAACCAAAACACCAATTCCTTAATCAAATACTCAAAACTTTGCAAAAATCATTGTTATATTCACTATTTTATGTAAACGCCCCATTCAAATTATAAGTCACTATCACGCCATTGCCCTTTTACAAGGATAATTTTTGCACTATCATAATCAACGATTTAAAAAATATATATTCAAATTTTATTAAACATAGGTGGAACGCATTTTTTTAAATTGCAAAAATCGAAAGATACAATATCTTCAAAATCACAACTAGAAAAGTAACTGTCCTTTCCCAAAACTAGTTAAAAATCAAACAAAGTTTCACTCCCTCGTCTTTTCCTTTTACAGCATAATTATTAATCATCCACACATCTCTCTCAACAAACTTCAACACACTCCTCTATCACTTTCTCCAATTGGCCACAATCTATTAGCGCGCGACTTAGCAACAAATCAATCTCGAGCCACACAAGCTCCATATCGTGCCACATCCACTAACAGCCAAAATATCTCGATGTGTTTTGTACAACCACCACCCATGACTAGTAAATTTGTTATTCATGGTGAAACAAGTTAGATGCTGTACCAAAAAAAAAAAAGACTCCGCGTGACACCTTTCCATTCAATTCACTCACTCGTGTCACACAGCGCATCACAACAATTTGTCTCTCTTAACAGGCCACAAAGACGCCTTCATGCCTGTGACACCTCACCCCAAAGCGTGTCAACGTCGAAAGTCGCACTTTTACCCACATCTAAACCTGACATCATTGAATTACAATTTTTCTAAGTCCGCAACAACGTCGAAACACAACACTACGAACACCGAGAAAACTACATCTTTCAAATAGACCATAAAACAGCCAACAAGCTTTCACCACTATCCAAGGGAGTTTAGCCAGTAAACCAGTACCCTAACGTACATTCAAACCCTCAAAACTGTACTACAACAAGGATTTCCAAAACGTCTCTTATCTGACAGAGCGCCCGCTTTTACCTCAGAAAAATTCCGTAAATTTCTAATAACACATGGTATAAAACCCCTACTCGCCACAAGCAATAACCCACAAGCAAACGGTTTAATAGAACGCTTAAATGCAACCATTACAGGCAAGCTCAGACTAGCTTATCTAGAAAATCCGAAAGCTTCCTGGACTCAACTAGTTAAACGCATCACTCAAACGTATAATAACACACCCCATTCTGTCACAAGTTTTCCACCCACCTACTTAATGTTCAATGTTGTCCCCACAGATCTAAGAACTCATCTTAACCCATACTCCGAAATAACTAGAGCTAGAGAGATAGCACGCTCTCGTACCCAAAATAAGCATAAAAAAGATAAAGAAACATTTGATAAGCAGCACAGAACACCACATTTCGAAGTGAATGATCTTGTTTTGGTCAAAAATTATAGACATCCCGACACAGGTAAATTAGCACCATATTTTACTGGACCATATACAGTAATTGGAATGATCTCACCCAATGTCGTTCGAATAGATCGCCCCAATCAACCCCTCAATAGAGACAGTGACACCATACATGTCAATAAATTAAAATATTACACAGAGAATGTTCTGTACATCAGACCTCCACAACTCCGATTTGTTCAAAACCCACAGCGATTGCCTCAAGATGTATATCTCAGTGAATTTAATCATTTGACTCCAGATATCTTCGAGATGCAACTATTCCGAATTATACCGCCTACAACCTCACTGCCCTTTTTGCATTTAAATCCCGGTATTTTCAAATAGGCAAAAAATTGCCAACCTCGACAAAAGAAGAAAGTCAGTTACAAGTAAATGACAAAAATAACAAACATCCCACATGTTTGACCATCCCAAACATAGCAAACCATCCAACATGTGTGACCATCCAAAAAAAAAAAAAAAACCCGCACGAGTGGACCCCCGAGTAATTGGATTCCCCGAATCATTTCAGTTACATATCTCTGTCCTCCCTCCCCTCACAAAGCTATCAATTTGACCGCCATGATTATGATCGCCATTTTTTTAAACACATGTTTCACACTAACCATTTAGGTTTTCTTACACATCTCACCAACGCCTTAATCACAACACACAACACACACACAACATACATTAAACATTTTACATGTTAATTGATATCACCAATTAAAACAATTTGATTAAGTCTTATATAGACTTTATGACGCAAAAGAGAAATCATTCTCTACATTTTACCACTTTGGACAAATGAAAATGTCATTTCACATATTCCCAGTTTCAGAGAGTCATAGAAACACCGATGTTTACCAATGGGATATGATCTACACACCACAGTTGTAACTTTTCTTCAAAAGAGATTATTTTGTTCAATTTTCCACTACCCATCATTTATCCAATCATTAATAACCTTTAATTACATTCAAATTTTTGTATAAAATCTTTAAATTTTAATTATTTTTTTACCTCTCAATTATATAATCAAATTTTTAATCCAACATGATTTTCACAAAAAAAAAACTGTAATCAAATTTACTTTTATTTTTCATGATATTATTTTAGTATTGCAAAACATTTAATTGCTGCAAAAATCATTTTTATTTTGTTAATTATTATATCTTTTATATATTACATGCTTGATTTTGTCCACTTACACTTTTTTACCCGCAATTATATTTATATCTTTTTATTCACTATATTTTATATTTGTTTAAATAGCTTTATTATATGACTATTGTTATCATCAACTATCGGGCATCTACAACAATCGTTTTCAACAATAATTATCTTTAACCAATTCCCTATATTTTTCATCACTATCTTTTCGACCATTGCTTCACTTCATTGTAGAAAAACGACAGCACTGCTTGACATTTTTTTTTTGTTATCGTATTTCAACAAACTCTTTGAACACAGTTTCCCAGATTTAAAAATCCCAACTTCTGGTCTGAACACGCTTCAATAGTTAATTTCAATCATCCGCAGAGCAATCACCAACGCATGCACAAAGCGTTCACTTTTTCAACTTTCAATTTTTTTTTCAGCTCTAGCGGACCACAATCAACCTTTGATTTCGAGTCAAGTCAGATCACCTACTGTCGCTACAATTCTACTTATCGCATGGCTCTACCACCCCTTTCAATCATATTGTTTGGTTACAAATGTATGTTTTATTCTTATTTGTTATTAATTGTTAATTATTGTATAAATTGTTGTTAAATATTATTCATTGATGTTATTCTATTCTTTATTGTTAATTTATATAATTCATTGTTTTACATAATTAATTCTTTATTGTTTATTTTAATCTGTATATATTTTCATTGATTCGGCAACAGTGTGTTGTCGACATATTGTTTGTTTACTCGTCAATCAGTCTAGTTTAAATCAGCCATAAAATTCATGTAGCTTATTCAAAGACCATTAAATTCAAAGGTTTCTTGATCAATTTGCGTGGAGTTTCCTTTACTCAATTCTACAGAATCAATTCAAATTATTCATTGCAATACCTTAGCTCATAGAATTTGAGCTCGGTAGTTATCGCGAACACATTTTGGTGCCCCGTGTGAGGAATTCTACAGCTCTACAAGGAAATATTCAAGGAAAGAAATCTACAGCTCTGCAGAGAACTCTACGGCTCGACAGGAATTATTCAAGTCAAACAATCTACGGCTCTGCGAGGAGGCTACATTCAAAAAAGAAATATTCAAATCTAAAAAGTTTCTTCAAGTTTCTTCACTTTGAAAGTCCTAAGGTAGGATCCATCCAATTTCAGTCTGTTTATTTTTGTGATAGTATATTTTAATATGGAGGCCGAAATAGCTATTTTTGAACAGTATTTGATTAAGATAGATTTTTTAAAAGAAGACGTAGAATCTCAATTGTTGACCGGTGATTTGCATATATTGAATCAGACAAAGGAAAATTTGCATACTTTGAAGTTGAATCTCGATAGCCAGGTTTTAAAATTAGCAAAATATAAAAGCTTGGATATTGCGGATAAATTTAAAATAACTTATAATGCAGTAAAAGAAATTGATGGTATGCTGGTCAGCATTGATAGATTATTAGATGGTATTAAACAGGATAAATCGACTTCTGAAGAATTTTCTATAAAACTCCCTAAATTTCAGTTGCCAATTTTTAGTGGTAATTTTTCGGAATGGTTAGGATTTAAAGAAATATTTATAAAAGTAATAGATCAAAATAGAGCACTTGCAAATTCTCAGAAACTGCAATATCTTGTTTCTGCCCTTAGGGGAGACGCTGCGAGATTGGTTAGGGCATTCAGCATCTCAGATGAAAATTATTCCATAGCTTGGCAAACCTTAATACATAGGTATGATAATAAAAGGGAATTGGCTTTCAGGCAAATTCAGAAATTTTTAAATCTTAAATTCATTAAAGATGACTCAGATAATGCTCTTTATGAGTTTTTGGATATCTGCAATGAGGGTGTTCAAAATCTTAGTACATTGGGTTTGGAAAGAAACACTCTCGTGGATTTAATATCTATATAGATAATACCGTAACAGAGTTTTCCATTGTAAAGTCCTGAGCTATCTCCTCCGAAGATTCTGAACTACACATAACGATCTATATACCAAAATTTTCGTTATTTTTTTCTTCGTATGATAGGCCTGTTTTTATTTTCCTAATGTTAACAGTTATTTTTATTTTTCAATTTACTCTATTTTACAATCGTAGATTTTTTGCATTTATCATCATCTATTCTTTTGTTTTGAAAGTGCGTTCTTTTGTTTTGTATTGTTCTTATATTTTGTAAGTATTAAGTTTTTTTCCCCTTTTGGCATTTTGGAAATAAAATACTAAAAAAAATGCTTTTGTGCTTTACATGACCGTTTTATTCGATTTAATAGATTTATTTATTTTCAATTTGTTAGATTTTGCAATCGTAGATCTTTTGCCTTCAAATGTTGTTTTTTTAATTGTAATTTTTAAAACACGTTATTTTTTATTATTACACACCTTTTGCTAATTTCTAATATATATTTTGTACAGCAATGTCTTTATGGTTTTTTGAAAATAAATTATTTGTTAAATAATAAATAATTTGAAAATAAATTATTTGTTAAATAATAAATAATTTGTTAAATAATAAATAATTATTTGTTATTTTTCGTCATCGGATTGTTTATTTTTAAAACACGTTCTTTTTTTTTTATTACCTTTTGCTAATTTCTAATATATATTTTGTTTTATTCGATTTAATAGATTTATTTATTTTCAATTTGTTAGATTTTGCAATCGTAGATCTTTTGCCTTCAAATGATTTTTTTTAAATGTTATTTTTAAAACACGTTATTTTTTATTATTACACCTTTTGCTAATTTCTAATATATATTTTGTACAGCAATGTCTTTATGGTTTTTTGAAAGTAAATTATTTGTTAAATAATAAATAATTTGTTAAATAATAAATAATTATTTGTTATTTTTCGTCATCGGATTGTTTATTTTTAAAACACGTTCTTTTTTTTTTTATTACCTTTTGCTAATTTCTAATATATATTTTGTATTTCTGATTAAATTAATTTGTGGGTTCTTTGTTATAGTTTTTAATTTTACATTTTGCTCAATTTTTGTGTCTGGTTTTCTTTTTTGCAGTATCTTTCATAATGTCTTTGGCATCTTTATTTTTCTCAATAAGAGGCTAATTATTTATTTGTATAATCAATTGTTGATTACTTAATTTGTTATATGATAAAATGTTATATGATACATACAATTTTCTACATTTTTGCACTGTGCAATTTAATATGTTGTTTATATTGAGATCTTTTAAATTAAATTTATTTTGACATTTATTTGCTCAACTTGGTTTTTAGTTTAGCTTTTTTTTTCAGCGGCTTCTGTATCATGCCTCGCAGAGGCCGTGGAAGACTCGCTCTCCAGTCCAGGCGCGCTTATAGGACTCGCCGCAGGAACAACGCCCCTAATCCTATTTCTCCTGTTCCCACTGAATATATTATTGGGGGCCTCGATATAGTCTGCCCTTACTGCTCAGCCCTTCATTTCCCTGGCGAAACTGTTGGTAGCTCCTGCTGCCACAAAGGGAAAGTTATTCTTCCTACTTTGTCCTCCTTTCCATATGAAATGATGGAATTGATGACTTCAAACAGTGTGGAGGCTAAGTACTTCCAGACCAACATTCGGAGCTACAACAGCTCTTTGGCATTTGCCTCCATGGGTGCGCAGGTTGATGTCTTTTCTGGACAGGGGCCTTTTTGTTATAGAATCCATGGACAGATCTATCATTTGACTGGGCCCCTTCATCCTCATGGAAACAGAGCCCGGTCTTATGCCCAACTTTATATTTTGGATTCTGAGGCTGCGAATAATACACGCATTGCAGCATCTAGGCCTTTGGAATGCCATCCTGGTATATTGACTCTTTTGGATTCTGTGCTTAGGCGTGTGAATCCGTATACTTCTGCTTATAGGCAGATGCACCAGGTGGAACTAGCTGAGGAACACCGGGCTCGCATTGAGAACCGGCAAATGTGTCAGGTTCAGATGCTCATCCGGCAAAATCATTGTAGAGATCTTCGCCGATATAATGCGCCAAGTGTAAGTGAAGTTGCGGCCATTTTTGTTGATCAAGATGGCCATGTACCTTCTAACAGAGATATTGCTGTTTTTCCGCATGATCGTGGTTTAGTGCGTATTTCTCCACTTAATCCTAACTGTGACCCAATGACATACCCTCTTTTATTTCCTGCCGGTGATCCTGGTTGGGCAATAGGAATCTTACATGAAGAAAACATGCGCACAAGCACTAGAAACCATGTTACCATGCTTCAGTTCTATAGTTATAGGTTGGCCATCAGACCTGGCTTTTCGCCCATTCACTATGGCAGGAGACTATTTCAGCAATATGTTGTTGATGCCTATGTTAAAACAGAGGGCAATCGCCTGAACTATATTCGCCAAAATCAGTCCCTGCTTAGGGTGGAGTTATATCAAGGTCTGATGGATTATATCCATGAACAGGAACATTCTCGGGGTGTGCGAATAGGCCGTATTTTTATTCTTCCATCTTCCTTTCCTGGGAGTTCCCGGGCCATGCAACAAAACTATCAGGATGCGATGGCCATTGTTAGAAAGTTTGGAATACCTGACCTATTCGTGACATTTACCTGTAACCCACGTTGGACTGACATTGTTGAAAATCTTCTTCCTAACCAGAATCCTTCTGATAGACATGATCTGGTGGCTAGAGTTTTCAATCTCAAGTTACAACAATTACTGCGCGAGATTGTTAGTCAGCATGTATTGGGAGTGGTCATTGCTCGGGTGCATGTTGTTGAGTTCCAAAAACGCGGTTTACCGCATGCCCACATGCTGTTTATGCTTAGAGAAGAAGACAAGCCTAGAGACAGGGATGCCATTGACAGATTGGTTTGTGCAGAAATTCCTAGCCCTACTATGCAGGTTCAGCTGTATGACATGGTTCGTAAACATATGATCCAAGGTCCTTGTGGAAACTTCAATCTTCACTCACCATGCATGTCTGATGGCAAGTGTACTAAAGACTTCCCTAAATCATTCCTGCAGCTGACTGAGGCTAACAATAATGGCTATCCTCGCTACAGACGTCGAGATGACGGCCAGACATTAGTTGTGGGCACTCACGAGGTGGATAACCGCTGGGTTGTTCCCTATAACCCCTATCTGCTGGTTAGGTTCAATGCTCACATTAATGTGGAGGTCTGTGCCTCTGTGAAAAGTGTCAAATATCTTTTCAAGTATGTTAATAAGGGACACGACAGGGCTGAGGTGGAAGTGTCTGTTGGAGAATTAGATATGGAAAGCAGGGCACATGATGAAATCAAAAACTTTCTTGACGCTCGGTATGTAAGTGCTCCTGAGGCAATGTGGCGAATGTTTGAATATCGCTTGCATGCTCACTCGCATACCATATGTCGCTTAGCTGTTCATCTACCTAATTTTCAATCTGTCTATTTTGTTGAAGGTAGTGAAGAACAGGCTCTTGAAAATGCCTCACGCAGACGCACAACTCTGACTGCCTGGTTTCAGCTCAATTGTGTTAATGTATCCGCAAGATCACTTTTATATGGAGACATACCTTCCGCTTATGTTTTCAGGCAGAATCAATGGAGTGCTAGAGTTCGGGGTGGGGCTTTGTGCATTGGACGTATGTGTTCAGTGAATCCTTAGATTCTGAGCGTTACCACCTCCGGCTTCTACTATTACATGTTGCAGGTGCTCAGAGTTTTGAAGATTTGCGAACTGTGGATGATATTGTTTGCTCCACTTTTAAAGAGGCTGCCCAGCGCCGTGGATTATTGGCTGATGATTCTGAATGGGATGCATGCTTAGCTGAGGCGGCTTTGTTCCAAATGCCTTGTCAACTGCGGCAGCTCTTTGCGACAATTCTCATCTACAATAATCCTACCGACCCTGTATCACTGTGGACCAAATACAAGGGGTATCTTAGTGAGGACTTTTCTCGTGCAACATCTGACGCAGCTGCTGAACAGATGACTCTCAGAGAGCTTGAATTCCAGCTGAGAGAAAATCGCCTCAGTTGCCACCATTATGGACTTCCTGCACCCCTAACCCCACTTCTTGATTCAGGAGAGGATCACCTTGATGTTAATGCAGAGCTGCAAATTGGGACAGAAATGTATAGGTCCCTTACACCAGATCAAAAGTCAATTGTTGACACAATTGTTGATTCCCTCAATGTAAATCCACGTTGCTTTTTTATTGATGGGCCTGGTGGTACGGGCAAGACTTATGTTTATAACACCCTAATTCATTGTGTTAGAGCCGTTGGAAAAATTGTCATTCCGCTGGCCTCCACTGGAATAGCGGCTACCCTTTTGTCAGGTGGCCAGACTGTCCATTCCAGGTTTAAGCTGCCGATTCCCTTGCTTGAGAATTCTGTAGCTGCGATCTCGGCCAATAGTTCTGAGGCTGAGCTTATTCGTAGATCATCCTTAATTATTTGGGATGAGGCTCCTATGGCCCACTACAGAGCACTTGAAATTGTGGATCGTCTCCTAAAGGACATTATGCATTGTGACCTTGCTTTTGGCGGAAAGGTTGTTGTTCTTGGAGGTGACTTTCGCCAAGTGCTACTTGTGGTACCTCGAGCTTCAAGAGCTGAAATTGTTGCTGCTTGCATTAAGCAAAGCAAGCTATGGCCATTGTTTGTGATCTTGCGCCTTACTCAGAATATGCGAGCAGGTATTGATGCACAGAGCTTCTCTCAATGGTTACTTAAAGTTGGTGTGGTGATCTACCTACAGACCAACAGGGCCTCATTTCTCTTCCAGAAAGCTGTATCTTTCATGGGGTTGACCTGGTGCAGGAAATATTTGGTTCTTCCTATGGTGATATTACCGCCCTTAGCCAGTCTGTGATTTTAACGCCAAAAAACACAGATTCATTAGAGATTAATGAAAAAGTTTTGGATCGCTTACCAAACAGGAGTCAGTGTTTTCTCAGTGTTGACAGTGTCGAGTGTGAGAATGTGGAGGAACAAAATAATTACCCTACTGAATTCCTTAATAGCCTTACTCCCACAGGAATGCCTCCACACCGGTTAAACCTTAAGATTGGTGCGATTGTTATGCTCCTTAGAAATTTGAATCCTAAGCAGGGTCTCTGCAATGGCACACGTATGGTTATCCAGCGCATGCGCTCTCATGTCCTAGAAGCACAAATACTGACAGGGACCAAAGTTGGACAAACTGTATTGGTGCCAAAAATATCTTTGGCTCCTTCAGATACCAACCTTCCCTTCATTCTGAAGAGGCGTCAGTTTCCACTAAGGTTGGCTTTTGCCATGACTATTAATAAGGCTCAAGGCCAAACCTTTGCTAGAGTGGGTCTCTTGCTACATGAGCCCGTGTTTACTCATGGACAGCTCTATGTGGCTTTTTCACGCGTGCGAACTTTGAATAGCATACGGGTAAAGTTGAACCCACGTATTTATAAAACTAGAAATGTAGTTTTTAATGAGGTCCTTTAAATGAATTTTTCCTTTTTATGTTGTCTTATCTGCTATATAGCTGTGTTGTATTCAATTTTATTTTCAGATTTGTTTTCTTTTAATTTTTTTTTTAATTTCAAATAAATGAATGTATGCCTTTTATGTTGTCTAATTTGGTATATTGTTGTGTTGTATTTAATTTTCTTTTAAGATTTGTTTTCTTTTACTTTTTGTTTCATTTCCAAAAAAAATGTTTAAAGTTTCACCAATGCCTATAAACAAAAGGTAATAAGACCAAATCCAAATAAATAAATAGTGTGTGACGTTTCGGTAACAGCGTTGTTACCATCTTCAGACAAAAGTACTATGGCCTACGGCCATACCACGTTGAAAACACCGGTTCTCGTCCGATCACCGAAGTTAAGCAACGTCGGGCTCGGTCAGTACTTGGGAGGGTGACCACCTGGGAACACCGGGTGCTGTAGGCTCCTTTTTTCCATTCAGTACTTTTGTCTGAAGATGGTAACAACGCTGTTACCGAAACGTCACACACTATTTATTTATTTGGATTTGGTCTTATTACCTTTTGTTTATAATCTACAATCCAAATTGTGCCTCATCAACCAATGCCTATAGTTTCTCACACCTCCCATGCTTACCCCTCTGTAACTGGCCTGTGGTGCAGTGGACATTGTTGGGAGGTACAGTAAACTCTCTACACGATTGTATCAAGTCTTGTTCTGGTAGACTTGATGCTGTAACCAGGAGGGACACTCCCTCTTTAAAAATCCTGAGTTCAACTGACCCAGTTGATGGACCTCAGCAATGGTTCCACTCCAGGGATACGGAGGAGCTGCGTCTGTGCTCATGTTAGAGTCAGAAACAAAGGCTCCCATGTTTGGAATGGCCTCAAATCACAGGCAAAGTCAGACTTTCACCAAAGTGTGCCTGGATCATGGTGCCATGATCAACGAAAGCTGCACCCCTATACCCCATTCCATGAGATCATGGAATTCGTGTAATCTTTACACAAGGGGATAAGAAACAACAACAACATAGTTTCTCACCTGAAAGGATTTTTTTGTATTAGTTGTTCACTAATAAAATATTTATAATTAAGTATTTTGATTTTTGGTCTTTATTTACCTATTTTCCCCAGTGCTCTATACATTGATTCAGGATCTATGCAATGGCTCACATATGGTTATCTAGCGCTTCACATGTTTTTAGGCTAAACCCGGGGCGTTGCCGGGTCACTCGGCTAGAAATAATGGCTGTATTTGCTATATAGTTGTGTTGTATTGAATTTTCTTTTAATATTTGTTTTCTTTTTTTTTTTTCAATATAATTTTTTAAAGTTTTCACCAATGCCTATAGTTTCTCACCTGAAAGCAATTTTTTGTATTATTTGTTCATTCATAAAATATTTATTATTATTTTGACTTTTTGTCGGTGGAAGGCTGGGTAAACCGTTTGGTTTTCGACCACTAGGACCCGGGTTCGATTCCCGCATTGGGCACTTTTTTCTGTTAAAAAAAAAAAAAAAATGCTCCAATGGCCCCCGATTCTTGCAAAAGTCCAACCCCACCAGCGAGTGCAAGTAACCGAACGGGGCTCTGGCATTTGTAAGTGCAAAGTCAAACTGCTTTTCACATGTGTAGACATGTGGTGCGCTTACAGTAAAAGCAGTCGCTAACTACCCACCATGATTATCATGGCCTGTACCACGTGTACTAGGGATAAGCAAAAAAAAAAACCTATTTTCCCCAGTGCTCTATACATTGATTTAGGATCTTTGCAATGGCACACATATGGTTATCCTGCCCATTCACAGGCCTTCAGGGTAAACCTGGGGCTTTGCCCAGGTCACTCGCCTAGAAATGCAGTTTTTAGTGAGGTCCATTAAATGAATTTATCCCTTTTATGTTATCTTATTTTCTATATTGAAAAGTTAATAAATATGAAAAAAAAATAAAAATGTTTAAGAATATTATTAAAAAAGAATCATAAAGATATTTTAAAGGAGTCCTTTAGGGATGTCTGTTTTTGCACTTATGATTCCAGAGTTACATGGTCCAGTGGGCCGTATGAAAATCGAGTTGTTCATATAATAACATGTTTAAAAAATGCTATTTTCTTTTAATGTAATCTATATAGCTTGAAATAAATAAAAATAATGGCTGCTTGAACTCGGTCGCATGTGACATTTTACAGGTACATTGGGACAGCTGACATTCCCCCCCAACCCAACCCACTGATAAATAGGCAAGAAGGTATGGGAAAAGATCCCAGTAGACACGAATTCGCGTTGGTAGCCTACAATTTTATGTTAATTTTTAGAAATCAGGGACATGAATTCGCATCCTTTAGGCTTGACACCCTATAAGTGAGGATATGAATTTGCGTTATATGGGTTCAAAATGTTTCGTTGCTCGCATCTATAATACCTTTTTTTTAGTAAAGTTGTAAGTAAACATCAATCGTCGAAATTTGCATTTTAAAATGGTTGAATTATCAGAAGTGGTGAATAATTAATATTGTCGAATTACCGTTTGTTATTTGATAGGCCAGAGATTGGGAAATCAAATCAAGGTCGAATTATCGCAAGGGGTCGAATTATCGGTATTGTCGAATTACTGTTTGTAATTTCATAGGTTCTGGAAATCAAAACAGGGTCGAATTAACGAATTTATACTTAGAAAGTATTTTTACTTATCCTTACTTGAAATGCTGCTTCTAGGAAATCGGAATATACCCATTGCGATTTTTAAGCCACCATCTATACTTTTAAAGTCTCTGCAGGCCCTTTGGGTAAACCCTGGGCGTTGCCCGGGTCACTCGGCTAGTTAATATATATTATCCAGTCAAAACTTGATAATTCACTAAAAAGGACTGGGAGTTGCACATTGATGTGCAGGGTTATCCCTCATATGATGAATTGATAGCATTCTTAGAGAAATATGCACGGAGCCTTGCAAATCTAAGATTAAGAGAAACTTCAAAGACCTCACCCAAACCGAATAAGGTTTATTCTCATGCTACATCTGTATCCCGTCCAAATTCAAATACAGCTTGCACTCCTTGCATGTTATGCAAAAATTCACATTTGTTATCAAAATGTCAGTTGTTCCGAGATAAGTCACTGCAAGAGAGATGGGGGTTTGTAAGAGATAACGGGTTATGTTATAATTGTCTTAGATCAAACCACTTGGTATATGCGTGTAAGTTGACTGCAGTTTGCAGAGTATGTAAACTGAGGCATTATACCTTGCTTCACGAATTTACTTCTGAATCACATGACTCTAATTCACTGCCTGGGGCCATACATGCAGTAGAGTCTAGTAATGCCAACAGAGTTGATTCATCAGTGAGATCTAATGTAAATTCTTCGGCTCGTCTTAATGCGGTGATTCAGACACCTTCAATTAATCATTCTAGTTCTTCTAGTCAGATCTTGCTGTCAACAGCTTTAATAAGGGTGAATGATCTATACGGTAATTATTGCATGGCCAGAGCTTTAGTCGATACTGGATCTCAAAGAACTTTGATAACTGATTCACTAAGAAAAACGTTGAATCTTCCTGTGAATTTTTCGGATGCCTCTATGTATGGCATTGGAGATAACTGCTTGGAAAAGCCGTTAGGAGAGGTGGATATCACCTTCTCTCCTCACTATTCAAATATGTTATTCACCGCTAAGGCCTTAATCTTAAATAAAATCATATGTAATCTGCCAAACTTTGTAATGGAGAGGAGTCGGTGGCCTCACCTGGTTGGCCTAAGGTTGGCGGATCCAACCTTTGACAAGCCCGCTTCCATTGATATAATCATTGGAGCTGATATTGCCCCAAGTTTGTATACAGGACAAGTTAGGTTTCAAAACGAGAGGGGTCCAACAGCATGTAATTCGAAGTTGGGTTGGCTTCTCTCAGGTAAAATCATGGCTCAACAATCAGATGGTTCATTGCATCATAGTGTTCTGACATTCTGTGCTACCTCTATAGATAATCAACTCAGAAAGTTCTGGGAGTTGGACTCTATTCCGTCATGTACCAAACCTATCCTAACCAAATAAGAAATGGATTGTGAACAACACTTTAAAACTAATGTTTTAAGGACTACAATTGGGAGGTATCAAGTAAGATTACCCTTTAGGGTTACTCCGAATTCCGGAAATTCGAAAAAAAGTTGCTTTTAGGAGATTTCTTTCTCTTGAAAATAAGTTATTAAAGAGTGAGCAACTTTATAGTCGGTATAAACCTTTTATGAAGGAATATTCATCGCAAAATCATATGCAAATTATCCCAGCTGTAGATATTCCTAAATCCCCTTCCCAGGTCTAATATATGCCTCATCATTGTGTGCTAAAAGAGGAGAGTACTACCACTAATCTCAGAGTAGTCTTTGATGCCTCAGCTTGCTCTGATGATAGTCCCTCTTTGAATAAAGCCTTACATATAGGTCCTAAATTACAAACAGACATCTTTAACCTTCTATTGAGGTTTCGGACTTTTTTGTTGCACAATCTGCAGATATTGAGAAGATGTACAGGCAGATATTGATTCATCCTGATGATAGTGACTATCAGAGAGTCTTGTGGCGTGATTCACCATCAGATGCTATTCAAGGATATAAGTTAACAACAATCACTTATAGAACAGCTTGCGCTCCATATTTGGCCATTCGAACGTTGCATCAGTTGGCGGATGACGAGGCGATGAATTATCCTGTTGCTTCGGAAATTGTGAAGAGAGATTTTTATGTCGATGACCTTCTTACAGGAGCAGATACTGTGGAAGAGGCACAGGTTTTGATTCGACAAATCATTGCTTTGTTAGCTGAAGGAGGTTTTCCCATTAGGAAATGGGTTTCTAACAGTCCAAAAATACTTGACTTCCTACCTAAAGATCAAAAGGGCATTAATCAATCCTTTGATTTCATGAATCTCCCGTCAGTTAAATTATTGGGCATTTTGTGGGATCCGAGCTTAGACTCATTTACCATCAGAGTGAAGCCCCCTGATATTCAGGTATATTCTAAGCGGTCGCATCCATCATTGATTGCGAGAATCTACGATCCTTTGGGCTGGATGGCTCCTTTGGTTATCATTTTTTAAATCATGCTGCAAAAACTCTGGGCCAAGGGATGCAACTGGGATCAGAGATTGCCTGAGTGTATTCAATGGCAATGAACAGGCATTGAGGAGGATATTAATCAATTGAACAAAATTTCAATCCCGAGGTACATTCCTTGTCGAAATTCTATTCTCACTCTAGAATTACATGGATTTTGTGATTCTTCGGAAAAGGCCTATGCAGCTGTTATCTATGTAAAATCTTGTAAGCATGATGGATCAGTTAATATATCTTTAATTGCATCTAAAACAAAGGTTGCTCCAATCAAGGTCTTATCTTTGCCCTGCTTAGAACTGTGTTCAGCTCTGCTGTTAGCAAATTTATTTGTTGCGGTGAAAGAGTCATTGAGTTTGCATTTTGATCAAATTTTCTTGTGGAGCGACTCCACCATTGCTCTTAATTGGATAAAATCAGAATCTAAAAGATGGAAGACTTTTGTTGCTAATAGGGTTTCAGATATTCAGAGAAAGACACCATCCCATTCATGGTTCCATGTACAAGGTTCGGAAACCCTGCAGACTTGGCTACAAGAGGACTAACTCCTGCACAATTGGTTGATAACCAGTTATGGTGGCAGGGACCACATTGGTTGCAAGACTCATCGGCTAATTCTTACATTGATTTGCCACCCTCAGATGAACTCTCTCCGGAAACATTGATTGAGGAGAGGTCGACAATCTTGCTCTATCACTCTATAGTGGGACCTATGCCCGAATTACTTCTGAAATACTCATCTTGGATAAAAACAGTTGATGTAATGGCATTTTGTTTGAGATTCATTTCAAATTGTAAATCAACTAATAAATCATTAAATCGATTCCTATCAGCCTCAGAAATTCATAATGCAACGGTTAAAGTCATCATATTAATTCAAAATCAAGAATTTACTCAGGATATTGGGTGGCTTCGAGATAAGGGCTTTGTGTCGGGGAAAAGCAATTTCAGGTTTCTAAATCCTTTCCTTGATGCTGATGGAATTCTTAGAGTTGGAGGAAGACTTCAACATTCAAATCTTGACTATAATCAAAAACATCCAATAATCCTACCAAAAAGACATCATTGTACCGATTTGATTATCGAACATTATCATAAACAATCTCTACATTCGGGTCTACAAACAACATTATCTATGGTTTCTCAGAAGTATTGGATTATTTCTTGTAAATCTGCAGTGAAGAGAGTTCTGAATCAGTGTATTACCTGTTTAAGCATCGATCCAAGGTCGTGACTCAAATTATGGGTGAATTGCCACTTGAAAGGGTGGTGCCATCCCGGCCTTTCCAACGAGTCGGAGTACATTTGGCGGGCCCTATCATTACTAAGCCAATGTTAAAAAGATCAAAAATACTGTTTAAGACTTATATTGTTTTATTCATTTGTTTCTCCACAAAGGCAATACATCTTGAGGTGGTTTCTGATCTCACTGCAGAAGCATTTATAGCTACTCTTAGGAGATTTACCTCGAGACGCGGCTTGCCTTCAGATATTTTCAGTGATAATGCTACAAATTTCAAATTGGCCAATATAGTTTTGTTGGATTTTTACGGGGAGTTAGATATTCAAAATTTCTGTGCTCAAAGAGGGATTAGGTGGCATTTTATTCCTCCCTCCGCTCCCCATTTTGGTGGACTTTGGGAGGCAAGTATTAAATCTGTTAAAAGTCATTTAATCAAAGTAACGAAGTCGGCCATTCTTAACCTTGAAGAATTTTATACGTTGCTTACTCAGATAGAAGCAATTTTGAATTCGAGACCACTTCTCCCCCTTGATTCCAACCTTGATTCTTATGAAGCACTGACTCCTTCACATTTTTTTATTGGTTCCCCTCTTCTAGCTATTCCAGATGAAGTTGTGGATAATTTAAGTCACATTTCCCGTTAGAAATGTATTCAATCAATGAAGAATAGTTTTTGGAAAAAATGGTCCCAAGACTATCTTAATCTGTTACAAGCACGTCCAAGGTGGCATAAGACTCATCAAGATCTACAATCTGGACAGCTTGTACTCATGAAACAAGACTCCACACCTCCTCATCATTGGCCTCTGGCGCGAATCATCAAGACCTATAAAGGACCAGACGGACACGTGCGAGTCGTAGACCTTAAAACTCCAAAGAATGTACTCAAGCGTCCCATCACCAAGATAGCTCCTCTACCATTCAAGGAATGAATTTTATTCTTGTTGGACTTGGCTGTCCAACGGGGGTGGAGTATGTTTGGTTAAAAATGTATGTTTTATTCTTATTTGTTATTAATTGTTAATTATTGTATAAATTGTTGTTAAATATTATTCATTGATGTTATTCTATTCTTTATTGTTAATTTATATAATTCATTGTTTTACATAATTAATTATTAGCTTATTCAAAGACCATTAAATTCAAAGGTTCCTTGATCAATTTGCGTGGAGTTTCCTTTACTCAATTCTACAGAATCAATTCAAATTATTCATCGCAATACCTTAGCTCATAGAATTTGAGCTCGGTAGTTATCGCGAACACACATATTAATTCTTTTCTTCAACAACTTTTAACCCAATACAATACCCTGCAATTTTGACAACGCACTGCAACCCTTATATAGGATCGCAAGTGAAACATTTCCAGGGAAGACGCTCAAGTCTATATACTCGCTTTGCACCTGGATCTGATTATTTGGTTGCATGTGTAATACTTATAATTGCATATTCTTCAACTACTAACCCTTTCCAACGCCCGCCAATATTCTCTTAGAATGTGAAATTTTATCTCATCATTTTATTTTAATCATCTTTTTTTTTTAAATCAAACAAAAATGTAATTTTTATTTCACTTTTATATATCCAAACAAATCATCTTGTTATAGCCCTTTTTAACCCTCACAGTTTAAATTAATTAAAATAAATTTTAATTACTTACCTGTGCTAGAGAGGCTTTACCCGCTTAAACCCGGATAAACCCTTTCACTCCCGGGGCCCATCTATGGTAATTTAAACCAACAACCCCATATTGTATATAACTTATAACAAGATTTTGATGTTGTATAATAGAAACACATCTGTGAATGATTATACGCATGATTGACATGTGTCATTACATCATCATATGTAATGTACTTTGTATAAACTGAGAATAAATAAATAAAACTCTGTAAAAGATTAAGAGTTGAGCTGAAGCAAGAGATAGAAATCAAAAACGTCTAAAGTCGAGATAGATTTAGAATTCCCACAACAACATCTAAAGATAGATTGGAAACTGTCAGGACGGCGCTAGTTTAGAATTTCACCAGACGATCCACGCCCCTGTGTCATAAGGCCCCCGTCTTAACCTATAAATACAGTCACTTGACAGTCACTTCTCCATCTGCGTGAGCCCTCGTCGGTTGTAGCCCAGGTCCACCTCATCCACCATGTAGTCAGTAAGAACTCTTCTATCTCCATCTTTCGCTCCTAGCTCAACTTTTATCTGTTCACGGAACTTTCTTAGTGCAACTGTGTCTTCGTTTTTTGTGTGGACATTCCCAAGCTCTCCACTCTGCCTCGACCACGACTGCATGTACTCTGTGAGAACTTTTAAAGGTCTTCAAAGGTGCAGAAAGGTACTGGAAAACTCCCCATCCTGACTGTTCCTCTCGGTTAACACAGTATGGCGAGAGTCGACAGGGACTCACACCATAGTTTAAGTCGACTGGATACCTCATCACATAGTTAGTCGACAGTATTCTACAAGAGGCTACAGGACCTCATCACATATATATATATATTTATCTTATATAATTAATTTAGATTTAGCTTGCTAATCTAATAGAATTTCCTTTTTATATATAAAATATTACTATTATTAAAAGTTTTAAATATAGTTCTATCAATATATAAATCCATTACAAAACTATTTTAGAGGCGTAATATTCTTTTTAAAATAAAACAATTTCTACTGTCCTTACTGCAATGGAAAATTAAAGGGATTTTTTTCCATTGCAGTAAGGACAGTAGAAATTGTTTTATTTTAAAAAGAATATTACGCTTCTAAAATAGTTTTGTAATTTGATAACAGATGGCGCGCTAGTGCATCGTAATATAAATCCATGTTAACTTACTCTATGATATCAACTTAATTTAAATTATATTTAAGATTTAAATTTTTAATTGATAAACTTTATTATCCCCTCCCCCCCTAACAACGTTTCCCTGTAAAATTAGGAGTGTTTGAATAAAAAGACCGTTTTGCGTTTATATATATATATATATATATGGTAATTTAAACCAACAACCCTATATTGTATAATTACTTATAACAAGATTGCCATGTTGTATATAGAAACACATCTATAAATAATTATGCGCATGATTAATCTGTGTCATTGCATCACCATATGTAATGTACTTTGTACAAATTGAAGACAAATAAATAAAACTATGTAATAGATTAAGAGCTAAGTTAAAGCAAGATTGAGTAGTTCAAAAACGTCTAAAATCGAGAGAGAAATCCAACAACCCTGAAAAGGAATTCGGCAGCCCGTTGCCATCTGGTCCAAAGGGTGCAGAATGCCCCAGACGTTCAAAGTTCAAATTCGCAGATGTCTCCCCCCCCCCTCCTCGGGAATGGTATATAAACACCTCGGTTTTAACCGAAAAATGTTAGTCAGCAGTCACCCCTTCCACCGTCAGCGCATACCCTTGTTGGTTGTAGCCAGGTCCACATCATCGCCATGTAAAACAGTAAGAACTCTATATCTCCATCTTGCTTAGCTCAACTCCTATCTGTTCATGGAACTTTCCTACTACAGCTGTGTCTCTTCGTTTTGTGTGTGTGGACATTCCCAAACTTTCCACTCTGCCTCGACCACGACTGCCTGTACTCTGTGAAAACTGCTAAAGGTCTTCCAAAGTGCAGAGAGGTACTGGAAAACTCTCCACGCCCTGACTGTCCCTCTCGGCTACTACAGGTTTGACCACCGGTTACCACAGCTATAGCGAGAGTCGACAGGATCTCATCACAGATAAGTCGACAGCAACCCTTTATCACATCTAAGTCGACAGGATTCTACAAGGCTTACCAGACCTCACACTTTATCACATCTATATATATATATAGATAGAAATATTGCCGGGAGGATATTGATCTATAAAGACAAAGGTCGTCTCTATATATATGTAATATAATCCAAAGTTATTACACTGCAATATTTGATGTATTACACTGTTGTAGAATCCTGTCGACTTAACCGTTCTGTGACAATATCGTTGCGGAATTTCTTGTTGTTCGATGAGAATGGTGAGATTTGGTTGAAGCGCAGTCGTTGAGTGGCAAGTGAAGCACACAGTTTAGGAATAATCAGGCCACGTGATGGGGTTTGAAAATAAAAGGCAACTGGGTTGGAGGAAAGAAAGCTTGAGAAGGCGGAGCGGGTTTTGATTGTTAATTATCTGATCACATGGTGGTGATTGTACTTAGCTGTGGGATGAGCAGAGGGAGAGAGGTCTAGAGCAGATGTCACCTTGTTGGAAGCCAAATCACAACTGATCTGAACTCGGTGGGAGCCAAGTCGCTACTGTAGGTGTTGTTCCTATGAGAGCCAAATCGTTACTGACAATTCTTGTCTTTCGATTTAACACCACGAGTTGGCTTCTTTCCCATTGGTCGAGGGATAGAACGTGCCCGTTTTCCTATTGGTTGACCTACTTAGTGGTTGCTTCCTAATTGGACCGGCGGCTGCTTTGATGGAAGATACGCCCGGCCTGGGTCAGGAAGTATCGTGTTAGTTCGACTCTATTTTACTTCCGCGGTATCAAATACGTCCGGTCTTGTTCCGGAAATTGGGCGTCTCTCAAACTTTTATAACTTCTGGTCACCAGATACGTCCTGTCTTGTCCGGAAATATTGGTTTAAACTTAGCTCGCAGGGTTTCCGGGGTCAGAAGGTTAACTGTGACGTTATTAATAATTATGTTCTCTTCTAGATCTACCTCCTATGTCTTTTTGTTACTTTCTTTCCTCCAGTTACCTTATTCTTTATTAAATCTTTGAAAATCATACATTGTACATGCATAGTGGGTCGGGGTGCATACAATTATATACAAATTATGACAGATGCGCCCCCTACATGTGAAGAATTCAAGAAGGGGTTAGCCTGAGAGAATTCTGTAAAGTAAAAAATAATTTTGTGGGAAAATTAGTTGTGGGTATTGAGAGTCTATATACAAGCATTGGTGGCGATATAAGAAGTAAAATAGAATGGTGTTGATGATATAGGTTGAGTATAATTAATAGAAATCAAAAATTTTTTAATTGTAAGAAATCAAAATGAATGCTATGGTACATAGTGGATTAAAAAGAAAGGAAAATGCGCCCAACTAATTTCTACTCGAAATTGGAGATAATAACGAGGGAGTTCTATTAGGGCTTTTGAGAAATCAAAAATAAAAATGAAAAGTTGGAAGAAATCAAAGTAAATGCTTGGTTGCATGTTGGAAAAAAAAATATGCTTCGTTGCATGGTGAAAAAAAAAAGAAAAATGCCTAACTAATTTTTGCTCGAATTTTGAGAAAAGAAATCGAGGAAATTTCATAAGGTCTTTTGAGAAATCAAAAATAAAAAAAAAAAAGTTGGAAGAAATCAAAGTGAGTGCTTGGTTGCATGTTGGGAAAAAAAATGCTTTGATGCATGGTGAAAAAAAAGGAAAAATGCCTAACCATATTCTCGCTCGGAATTGGGAATGGAAATCGAGGGAATTTTATTAGGTCTTTTGAGAAATCAAAAAATAAAAATAAAGGTTGGAAGAAATCAAAGAAAAATAAAAAGTTGGAAGGAATCAAAGTGAATGCTTGGTTGCATGGTGGGAAAAAATAAATGTTTTGTTGCATGGTGGAAAAAGAAATAGGGAAAAAAAAGAATGTTTTTGTAAATCAAAATAAAATATAATATCCAATTTTAAAAGAAAACCAATGAGTTCTCGTTGATTTGAAATTATGATAATATAAACTAATTGGTAAAAAAAATGATAATTAATGATTAAAAGTGATAATAAGTTGAATAAATTGATAAATTGATTATATTTTTAAATTTTAATTGAGAGAAAATAATGAAAATGATTAATATGAAAAATAAGGTGTATTGGTTTGAACCCTTTTGTATCTACATGCCCTATAAATTTTTTAATTGCTCAATTATGCCCTATATATTTTTTGTCTTTGTGTGTGTTGTGAAAAATGTTAGAAGTCTGTAAAGTAATTGATTACTTATAATAGGGATGTGAACTCATTTAGAATGTTTATGTGTCGTCTTGTGGATGTGGAATTGGATGGTAAAAATCGATATGTAGACTCGAACTGGAATCCAAAATCGGTGGCATAGAGAGGTTCCCAGTTGACCTCAATAGGGGACCATCTCATTGTAATTAGAGATACGGAAGTGGGGTGTGTCGGGCAAAAGAGAGGGAATGAAATTGGAGATCGGACGAGGCGCTCCCCTTTGTT
Source organism: Cordylochernes scorpioides (assembly GCA_030710605.1). Lineage (NCBI taxonomy): Eukaryota > Metazoa > Arthropoda > Arachnida > Pseudoscorpiones > Chernetidae > Cordylochernes > Cordylochernes scorpioides. The sequence continues at coordinate 28,968,032 of CP092884.1, read as the reverse complement.
TGCATAGGCCGAATTTATCGCCGCGGACTACACTTCCAGTCGCGGTGTCTCAAAATTCTCACTTCCTGCCGTCTAATTTATTTTGAGTGCGACTTGCATCTTGTTTTTGGAGTGTGACTTCTCCGACATTGGTTGGTCATCTTTCAGTTACTTCTATCTCCTCGGAATCTATTTAGATTTTCTGCAAAGATGTTTCCTAATGTTTGTCCAAAATTAAAAGCTGCCTCTTGTAGTTCGAAAATTTTATGAGAGGACATGGTATAGATAAATAAATAATTAAGGAATAAAATTGGGATACATTTGTATGGTAGAACTAACACACAAAGGATGAAAATCAGATGAAAGATAGGGTATTGCCCCATGTTCTCCCATAATTTTGTAAATGGGGACTCTGAAATATTTGTTCGAACCTTATTAATTGTAGAATTTAAATGATTGGTAGGTTCGCAGTTCTCCTGTTTGATCGTTAATGGTTTTATTAGCGATATGTCGGTGGTAATTGATTTAGGTTGAGCTGTGTGATTGTTTCTCTGACGCGGGTGGTGTAATTTTGGCATTGTTTGTGTTGTGTGTACGCTGTGCTTTATGTACGAATTCTGTTTTGCTTTGGGGCCTGTGTCGGTATTTTTACGTGACGGTTGGTTGTATTCATCGATTCTTCTAGCGAATCGGCAGGTGGGGCAGGTTTTTACCTGTTTTGCGATGTCTTGTGTCATGTTCTGCCAATAATATTGTGACGAGATGAGTCTCGTCATCTTGGAGATGTTTGGGTGGTGGTGTTGTGTGTGTACGGACTTAAGAAGTCTGGTTGTAAGTGAACTTGGGACTATAGTTTTAAGTACTCCTTTTCGGGAGACGGTGCGCAGTTTATTGTGATCCATAGTCACGCGAGATTTTCCCGGTGGAGAAGACTGTTGGCTCTGTATGAGTGGCGCATCTAGAAAGCCACAAAATGGGATACGAGTTACAACGCCCGTTTCATATTGTTGTACTCCATTTATGCTACGGACCTCATATTCGTATCTTGACAGTCTTAACCTCCATCGAAACAATCTGCCTGACGGGGCTTTGATCTCTTTCAACCACTGCAATGCAGGATGGTCAGAAAGTATTGTAAACTTTCTGCCCATTAGACAGGCGCGGAAGTTATCCACACTTTCCACAATGGCTAGGCATTGTAGTTCCAAGTCTGAATAATTTCGCTCGTGACCACGCAGAGAGCGGCTGAAATGTTGAACTGGGTATGTCTTCCCATCAGGGTAGACTTGTTTAAGAATGCCTGCAATGCCGAATGTTGAGGTGTTACAGTACACCTGGCATGGCAGATCTTCTTGGTAAAGGTATAATGTGGGGTGTGTGGTAAGGCTTTCTTTCAGGTTAGTGAACGCTTTCTGGCATTCGTCACTCCAGACCCACACGACATCCTTTTTTAGAAGGTTGACAAGTGGCGTCCGCAAGCGGGCGTGGTCCGGAATGAACTCTTTATTGGCGTTCACAGCTTTTAGGAAAGATCGCAATGTTTTTCGATTGTGTGGTTGTTTGGTGGCGTGAATTTTTTCTATGTTTTGTGTAGACGGGATGATTGTATTATTCTTAACGGTTGTGCATGCGCTTGTTTGTTGTTGTTGTCTTTTGGCGCGCGTGTTGCGTTTGTTGTGCGGGTTGTGCGTGTTTGTTGCGTGGTGACGTATGGGTGCGTGTATGTTGTGAGGTACATTTGCGTGGTAAGTGGGTGAGTTGTGTCGGTGTACGGACACTTTTCTGGGCATTATTGGAATTGTAGGTTGAAGTCGTGGTGGCTTTATATGTTGTGGGCATGAAAAGTTGCGTGGTGTGAGATTAGAATGGTGGCATGTAAATATTTGGGGTTTGGGCAATGAATGCAGGCAAGGGTTTCCATGTGTGAAAGCTTTGTGTGCTGTACGAGCCCTTTGGGACAGGTTTTGGTCTAGCCCGTGCTTGCATTCATTCGGTACATGTTTAGATACATGGTTAAAGGGGGGGTAGGTAGGGTCAGATAAGAGTTCAAAGTCAATTCTTGACGCCATAGGGGGGGTGCCTACCTTAGTTTCGAAAGGGCTGCTCGGCTGGGACGTCTTGGCTTGAGTTGGTTGGCTTGGGGCTCGGGACTGCTCGATGTCGGCATTCGCTGTGCCAGTGCCTCGCGCCGCAGAACTTGCAGTTGGACGGCGGAAGAGGTGCATTCCATGCACCTGGGTGTCGGGGTGTGCTGTGATACGGGTACGGCATGGCGGTGGATGACTCCTCGGTGGTCGGTGTCCGGTCTCGGTGACACTTGCCTGGGGTGGTGGCACGTGCGTCGGCTGCCGCGCTCATCTCGCCTTTCGGTCGGCGGGGGGTGTGGGCTGCTCCGGGGGTGGCGCTACGGAACGTCGTTTGTAGTTGAGTGGACCTTGCTCCTTGAAGTGCGGTAGGGTTGTCCGTTTTTACGCCTATGGGATCCTGATTAAGCTCCATAATCTTTATCCTGTCGACTCTGTGTAATATAATCCAAAGTTATTACACTGCAATATTTGATGTATTACACTGTTGTAGAATCCTGTCGACTTAACCGTTCTGTGACAATATCGTTGCGGAATTTCTTGTTGTTCGATGAGAATGGTGAGATTTGGTTGAAGCGCAGTCGTTGAGTGGCAAGTGAAGCACACAGTTTAGGAATAATCAGGCCACGTGATGGGGTTTGAAAATAAAAGGCAACTGGGTTGGAGGAAAGAAAGCTTGAGAAGGCGGAGCGGGTTTTGATTGTTAATTATCTGATCACATGGTGGTGATTGTACTTAGCTGTGGGATGAGCAGAGGGAGAGAGGTCTAGAGCAGATGTCACCTTGTTGGAAGCCAAATCACAACTGATCTGAACTCGGTGGGAGCCAAGTCGCTACTGTAGGTGTTGTTCCTATGAGAGCCAAATCGTTACTGACAATTCTTGTCTTTCGATTTAACACCACGAGTTGGCTTCTTTCCCATTGGTCGAGGGATAGAACGTGCCCGTTTTCCTATTGGTTGACCTACTTAGTGGTTGCTTCCTAATTGGACCGGCGGCTGCTTTGATGGAAGATACGCCCGGCCTGGGTCAGGAAGTATCGTGTTAGTTCGACTCTATTTTACTTCCGCGGTATCAAATACGTCCGGTCTTGTTCCGGAAATTGGGCGTCTCTCAAACTTTTATAACTTCTGGTCACCAGATACGTCCTGTCTTGTCCGGAAATATTGGTTTAAACTTAGCTCGCAGGGTTTCCGGGGTCAGAAGGTTAACTGTGACGTTATTAATAATTATGTTCTCTTCTAGATCTACCTCCTATGTCTTTTTGTTACTTTCTTTCCTCCAGTTACCTTATTCTTTATTAAATCTTTGAAAATCATACATTGTACATGCATAGTGGGTCGGGGTGCATACAATTATATACAAATTATGACAGATGCGCCCCCTACATGTGAAGAATTCAAGAAGGGGTTAGCCTGAGAGAATTCTGTAAAGTAAAAAATAATTTTGTGGGAAAATTAGTTGTGGGTATTGAGAGTCTATATACAAGCATTGGTGGCGATATAAGAAGTAAAATAGAATGGTGTTGATGATATAGGTTGAGTATAATTAATAGAAATCAAAAATTTTTTAATTGTAAGAAATCAAAATGAATGCTATGGTACATAGTGGATTAAAAAGAAAGGAAAATGCGCCCAACTAATTTCTACTCGAAATTGGAGATAATAACGAGGGAGTTCTATTAGGGCTTTTGAGAAATCAAAAATAAAAATGAAAAGTTGGAAGAAATCAAAGTAAATGCTTGGTTGCATGTTGGAAAAAAAAATATGCTTCGTTGCATGGTGAAAAAAAAAAGAAAAATGCCTAACTAATTTTTGCTCGAATTTTGAGAAAAGAAATCGAGGAAATTTCATAAGGTCTTTTGAGAAATCAAAAATAAAAAAAAAAAAGTTGGAAGAAATCAAAGTGAGTGCTTGGTTGCATGTTGGGAAAAAAAATGCTTTGATGCATGGTGAAAAAAAAGGAAAAATGCCTAACCATATTCTCGCTCGGAATTGGGAATGGAAATCGAGGGAATTTTATTAGGTCTTTTGAGAAATCAAAAAATAAAAATAAAGGTTGGAAGAAATCAAAGAAAAATAAAAAGTTGGAAGGAATCAAAGTGAATGCTTGGTTGCATGGTGGGAAAAAATAAATGTTTTGTTGCATGGTGGAAAAAGAAATAGGGAAAAAAAAAGAATGTTTTTGTAAATCAAAATAAAATATAATATCCAATTTTAAAAGAAAACCAATGAGTTCTCGTTGATTTGAAATTATGATAATATAAACTAATTGGTAAAAAAAATGATAATTAATGATTAAAAGTGATAATAAGTTGAATAAATTGATAAATTGATTATATTTTTAAATTTTAATTGAGAGAAAATAATGAAAATGATTAATATGAAAAATAAGGTGTATTGGTTTGAACCCTTTTGTATCTACATGCCCTATAAATTTTTTAATTGCTCAATTATGCCCTATATATTTTTTGTCTTTGTGTGTGTTGTGAAAAATGTTAGAAGTCTGTAAAGTAATTGATTACTTATAATAGGGATGTGAACTCATTTAGAATGTTTATGTGTCGTCTTGTGGATGTGGAATTGGATGGTAAAAATCGATATGTAGACTCGAACTGGAATCCAAAATCGGTGGCATAGAGAGGTTCCCAGTTGACCTCAATAGGGGACCATCTCATTGTAATTAGAGATACGGAAGTGGGGTGTGTCGGGCAAAAGAGAGGGAATGAAATTGGAGATCGGACGAGGCGCTCCCCTTTGTTTGCATAGGCCGAATTTATCGCCGCGGACTACACTTCCAGTCGCGGTGTCTCAAAATTCTCACTTCCTGCCGTCTAATTTATTTTGAGTGCGACTTGCATCTTGTTTTTGGAGTGTGACTTCTCCGACATTGGTTGGTCATCTTTCAGCTACTTCTATCTCCTCGGAATCTATTTAGATTTTCTGCAAAGATGTTTCCTAATGTTTGTCCAAAATTAAAAGCTGCCTCTTGTAGTTCGAAAATTTTATGAGAGGACATGGTATAGATAAATAAATAATTAAGGAATAAAATTGGGATACATTTGTATGGTAGAACTAACACACAAAGGATGAAAATCAGATGAAAGATAGGGTATTGCCCCATGTTCTCCCATAATTTTGTAAATGGGGACTCTGAAATATTTGTTCGAACCTTATTAATTGTAGAATTTAAATGATTGGTAGGTTCGCAGTTCTCCTGTTTGATCGTTAATGGTTTTATTAGCGATATGTCGGTGGTAATTGATTTAGGTTGAGCTGTGTGATTGTTTCTCTGACGCGGGTGGTGTAATTTTGGCATTGTTTGTGTTGTGTGTACGCTGTGCTTTATGTACGAATTCTGTTTTGCTTTGGGGCCTGTGTCGGTATTTTTACGTGACGGTTGGTTGTATTCATCGATTCTTCTAGCGAATCGGCAGGTGGGGCAGGTTTTTACCTGTTTTGCGATGTCTTGTGTCATGTTCTGCCAATAATATTGTGACGAGATGAGTCTCGTCATCTTGGAGATGTTTGGGTGGTGGTGTTGTGTGTGTACGGACTTAAGAAGTCTGGTTGTAAGTGAACTTGGGACTATAGTTTTAAGTACTCCTTTTCGGGAGACGGTGCGCAGTTTATTGTGATCCATAGTCACGCGAGATTTTCCCGGTGGAGAAGACTGTTGGCTCTGTATGAGTGGCGCATCTAGAAAGCCACAAAATGGGATACGAGTTACAACGCCCGTTTCATATTGTTGTACTCCATTTATGCTACGGACCTCATATTCGTATCTTGACAGTCTTAACCTCCATCGAAACAATCTGCCTGACGGGGCTTTGATCTCTTTCAACCACTGCAATGCAGGATGGTCAGAAAGTATTGTAAACTTTCTGCCCATTAGACAGGCGCGGAAGTTATCCACACTTTCCACAATGGCTAGGCATTGTAGTTCCAAGTCTGAATAATTTCGCTCGTGACCACGCAGAGAGCGGCTGAAATGTTGAACTGGGTATGTCTTCCCATCAGGGTAGACTTGTTTAAGAATGCCTGCAATGCCGAATGTTGAGGTGTTACAGTACACCTGGCATGGCAGATCTTCTTGGTAAAGGTATAATGTGGGGTGTGTGGTAAGGCTTTCTTTCAGGTTAGTGAACGCTTTCTGGCATTCGTCACTCCAGACCCACACGACATCCTTTTTTAGAAGGTTGACAAGTGGCGTCCGCAAGCGGGCGTGGTCCGGAATGAACTCTTTATTGGCGTTCACAGCTTTTAGGAAAGATCGCAATGTTTTTCGATTGTGTGGTTGTTTGGTGGCGTGAATTTTTTCTATGTTTTGTGTAGACGGGATGATTGTATTATTCTTAACGGTTGTGCATGCGCTTGTTTGTTGTTGTTGTCTTTTGGCGCGCGTGTTGCGTTTGTTGTGCGGGTTGTGCGTGTTTGTTGCGTGGTGACGTATGGGTGCGTGTATGTTGTGAGGTACATTTGCGTGGTAAGTGGGTGAGTTGTGTCGGTGTACGGACACTTTTCTGGGCATTATTGGAATTGTAGGTTGAAGTCGTGGTGGCTTTATATGTTGTGGGCATGAAAAGTTGCGTGGTGTGAGATTAGAATGGTGGCATGTAAATATTTGGGGTTTGGGCAATGAATGCAGGCAAGGGTTTCCATGTGTGAAAGCTTTGTGTGCTGTACGAGCCCTTTGGGACAGGTTTTGGTCTAGCCCGTGCTTGCATTCATTCGGTACATGTTTAGATACATGGTTAAAGGGGGGGTAGGTAGGGTCAGATAAGAGTTCAAAGTCAATTCTTGACGCCATAGGGGGGGTGCCTACCTTAGTTTCGAAAGGGCTGCTCGGCTGGGACGTCTTGGCTTGAGTTGGTTGGCTTGGGGCTCGGGACTGCTCGATGTCGGCATTCGCTGTGCCAGTGCCTCGCGCCGCAGAACTTGCAGTTGGACGGCGGAAGAGGTGCATTCCATGCACCTGGGTGTCGGGGTGTGCTGTGATACGGGTACGGCATGGCGGTGGATGACTCCTCGGTGGTCGGTGTCCGGTCTCGGTGACACTTGCCTGGGGTGGTGGCACGTGCGTCGGCTGCCGCGCTCATCTCGCCTTTCGGTCGGCGGGGGGTGTGGGCTGCTCCGGGGGTGGCGCTACGGAACGTCGTTTGTAGTTGAGTGGACCTTGCTCCTTGAAGTGCGGTAGGGTTGTCCGTTTTTACGCCTATGGGATCCTGATTAAGCTCCATAATCTTTATCCTGTCGACTCTGTGTAATATAATCCAAAGTTATTACACTGCAATATTTGATGTATTACACTGTTGTAGAATCCTGTCGACTTAACCGTTCTGTGACAATATCGTTGCGGAATTTCTTGTTGTTCGATGAGAATGGTGAGATTTGGTTGAAGCGCAGTCGTTGAGTGGCAAGTGAAGCACACAGTTTAGGAATAATCAGGCCACGTGATGGGGTTTGAAAATAAAAGGCAACTGGGTTGGAGGAAAGAAAGCTTGAGAAGGCGGAGCGGGTTTTGATTGTTAATTATCTGATCACATGGTGGTGATTGTACTTAGCTGTGGGATGAGCAGAGGGAGAGAGGTCTAGAGCAGATGTCACCTTGTTGGAAGCCAAATCACAACTGATCTGAACTCGGTGGGAGCCAAGTCGCTACTGTAGGTGTTGTTCCTATGAGAGCCAAATCGTTACTGACAATTCTTGTCTTTCGATTTAACACCACGAGTTGGCTTCTTTCCCATTGGTCGAGGGATAGAACGTGCCCGTTTTCCTATTGGTTGACCTACTTAGTGGTTGCTTCCTAATTGGACCGGCGGCTGCTTTGATGGAAGATACGCCCGGCCTGGGTCAGGAAGTATCGTGTTAGTTCGACTCTATTTTACTTCCGCGGTATCAAATACGTCCGGTCTTGTTCCGGAAATTGGGCGTCTCTCAAACTTTTATAACTTCTGGTCACCAGATACGTCCTGTCTTGTCCGGAAATATTGGTTTAAACTTAGCTCGCAGGGTTTCCGGGGTCAGAAGGTTAACTGTGACGTTATTAATAATTATGTTCTCTTCTAGATCTACCTCCTATGTCTTTTTGTTACTTTCTTTCCTCCAGTTACCTTATTCTTTATTAAATCTTTGAAAATCATACATTGTACATGCATAGTGGGTCGGGGTGCATACAATTATATACAAATTATGACAGATGCGCCCCCTACATGTGAAGAATTCAAGAAGGGGTTAGCCTGAGAGAATTCTGTAAAGTAAAAAATAATTTTGTGGGAAAATTAGTTGTGGGTATTGAGAGTCTATATACAAGCATTGGTGGCGATATAAGAAGTAAAATAGAATGGTGTTGATGATATAGGTTGAGTATAATTAATAGAAATCAAAAATTTTTTAATTGTAAGAAATCAAAATGAATGCTATGGTACATAGTGGATTAAAAAGAAAGGAAAATGCGCCCAACTAATTTCTACTCGAAATTGGAGATAATAACGAGGGAGTTCTATTAGGGCTTTTGAGAAATCAAAAATAAAAATGAAAAGTTGGAAGAAATCAAAGTAAATGCTTGGTTGCATGTTGGAAAAAAAAATATGCTTCGTTGCATGGTGAAAAAAAAAAGAAAAATGCCTAACTAATTTTTGCTCGAATTTTGAGAAAAGAAATCGAGGAAATTTCATAAGGTCTTTTGAGAAATCAAAAATAAAAAAAAAAAAGTTGGAAGAAATCAAAGTGAGTGCTTGGTTGCATGTTGGGAAAAAAAATGCTTTGATGCATGGTGAAAAAAAAGGAAAAATGCCTAACCATATTCTCGCTCGGAATTGGGAATGGAAATCGAGGGAATTTTATTAGGTCTTTTGAGAAATCAAAAAATAAAAATAAAGGTTGGAAGAAATCAAAGAAAAATAAAAAGTTGGAAGGAATCAAAGTGAATGCTTGGTTGCATGGTGGGAAAAAATAAATGTTTTGTTGCATGGTGGAAAAAGAAATAGGGAAAAAAAAAGAATGTTTTTGTAAATCAAAATAAAATATAATATCCAATTTTAAAAGAAAACCAATGAGTTCTCGTTGATTTGAAATTATGATAATATAAACTAATTGGTAAAAAAAATGATAATTAATGATTAAAAGTGATAATAAGTTGAATAAATTGATAAATTGATTATATTTTTAAATTTTAATTGAGAGAAAATAATGAAAATGATTAATATGAAAAATAAGGTGTATTGGTTTGAACCCTTTTGTATCTACATGCCCTATAAATTTTTTAATTGCTCAATTATGCCCTATATATTTTTTGTCTTTGTGTGTGTTGTGAAAAATGTTAGAAGTCTGTAAAGTAATTGATTACTTATAATAGGGATGTGAACTCATTTAGAATGTTTATGTGTCGTCTTGTGGATGTGGAATTGGATGGTAAAAATCGATATGTAGACTCGAACTGGAATCCAAAATCGGTGGCATAGAGAGGTTCCCAGTTGACCTCAATAGGGGACCATCTCATTGTAATTAGAGATACGGAAGTGGGGTGTGTCGGGCAAAAGAGAGGGAATGAAATTGGAGATCGGACGAGGCGCTCCCCTTTGTTTGCATAGGCCGAATTTATCGCCGCGGACTACACTTCCAGTCGCGGTGTCTCAAAATTCTCACTTCCTGCCGTCTAATTTATTTTGAGTGCGACTTGCATCTTGTTTTTGGAGTGTGACTTCTCCGACATTGGTTGGTCATCTTTCAGCTACTTCTATCTCCTCGGAATCTATTTAGATTTTCTGCAAAGATGTTTCCTAATGTTTGTCCAAAATTAAAAGCTGCCTCTTGTAGTTCGAAAATTTTATGAGAGGACATGGTATAGATAAATAAATAATTAAGGAATAAAATTGGGATACATTTGTATGGTAGAACTAACACACAAAGGATGAAAATCAGATGAAAGATAGGGTATTGCCCCATGTTCTCCCATAATTTTGTAAATGGGGACTCTGAAATATTTGTTCGAACCTTATTAATTGTAGAATTTAAATGATTGGTAGGTTCGCAGTTCTCCTGTTTGATCGTTAATGGTTTTATTAGCGATATGTCGGTGGTAATTGATTTAGGTTGAGCTGTGTGATTGTTTCTCTGACGCGGGTGGTGTAATTTTGGCATTGTTTGTGTTGTGTGTACGCTGTGCTTTATGTACGAATTCTGTTTTGCTTTGGGGCCTGTGTCGGTATTTTTACGTGACGGTTGGTTGTATTCATCGATTCTTCTAGCGAATCGGCAGGTGGGGCAGGTTTTTACCTGTTTTGCGATGTCTTGTGTCATGTTCTGCCAATAATATTGTGACGAGATGAGTCTCGTCATCTTGGAGATGTTTGGGTGGTGGTGTTGTGTGTGTACGGACTTAAGAAGTCTGGTTGTAAGTGAACTTGGGACTATAGTTTTAAGTACTCCTTTTCGGGAGACGGTGCGCAGTTTATTGTGATCCATAGTCACGCGAGATTTTCCCGGTGGAGAAGACTGTTGGCTCTGTATGAGTGGCGCATCTAGAAAGCCACAAAATGGGATACGAGTTACAACGCCCGTTTCATATTGTTGTACTCCATTTATGCTACGGACCTCATATTCGTATCTTGACAGTCTTAACCTCCATCGAAACAATCTGCCTGACGGGGCTTTGATCTCTTTCAACCACTGCAATGCAGGATGGTCAGAAAGTATTGTAAACTTTCTGCCCATTAGACAGGCGCGGAAGTTATCCACACTTTCCACAATGGCTAGGCATTGTAGTTCCAAGTCTGAATAATTTCGCTCGTGACCACGCAGAGAGCGGCTGAAATGTTGAACTGGGTATGTCTTCCCATCAGGGTAGACTTGTTTAAGAATGCCTGCAATGCCGAATGTTGAGGTGTTACAGTACACCTGGCATGGCAGATCTTCTTGGTAAAGGTATAATGTGGGGTGTGTGGTAAGGCTTTCTTTCAGGTTAGTGAACGCTTTCTGGCATTCGTCACTCCAGACCCACACGACATCCTTTTTTAGAAGGTTGACAAGTGGCGTCCGCAAGCGGGCGTGGTCCGGAATGAACTCTTTATTGGCGTTCACAGCTTTTAGGAAAGATCGCAATGTTTTTCGATTGTGTGGTTGTTTGGTGGCGTGAATTTTTTCTATGTTTTGTGTAGACGGGATGATTGTATTATTCTTAACGGTTGTGCATGCGCTTGTTTGTTGTTGTTGTCTTTTGGCGCGCGTGTTGCGTTTGTTGTGCGGGTTGTGCGTGTTTGTTGCGTGGTGACGTATGGGTGCGTGTATGTTGTGAGGTACATTTGCGTGGTAAGTGGGTGAGTTGTGTCGGTGTACGGACACTTTTCTGGGCATTATTGGAATTGTAGGTTGAAGTCGTGGTGGCTTTATATGTTGTGGGCATGAAAAGTTGCGTGGTGTGAGATTAGAATGGTGGCATGTAAATATTTGGGGTTTGGGCAATGAATGCAGGCAAGGGTTTCCATGTGTGAAAGCTTTGTGTGCTGTACGAGCCCTTTGGGACAGGTTTTGGTCTAGCCCGTGCTTGCATTCATTCGGTACATGTTTAGATACATGGTTAAAGGGGGGGTAGGTAGGGTCAGATAAGAGTTCAAAGTCAATTCTTGACGCCATAGGGGGGGTGCCTACCTTAGTTTCGAAAGGGCTGCTCGGCTGGGACGTCTTGGCTTGAGTTGGTTGGCTTGGGGCTCGGGACTGCTCGATGTCGGCATTCGCTGTGCCAGTGCCTCGCGCCGCAGAACTTGCAGTTGGACGGCGGAAGAGGTGCATTCCATGCACCTGGGTGTCGGGGTGTGCTGTGATACGGGTACGGCATGGCGGTGGATGACTCCTCGGTGGTCGGTGTCCGGTCTCGGTGACACTTGCCTGGGGTGGTGGCACGTGCGTCGGCTGCCGCGCTCATCTCGCCTTTCGGTCGGCGGGGGGTGTGGGCTGCTCCGGGGGTGGCGCTACGGAACGTCGTTTGTAGTTGAGTGGACCTTGCTCCTTGAAGTGCGGTAGGGTTGTCCGTTTTTACGCCTATGGGATCCTGATTAAGCTCCATAATCTTTATCCTGTCGACTCTGTGTAATATAATCCAAAGTTATTACACTGCAATATTTGATGTATTACACTGTTGTAGAATCCTGTCGACTTAACCGTTCTGTGACAATATCGTTGCGGAATTTCTTGTTGTTCGATGAGAATGGTGAGATTTGGTTGAAGCGCAGTCGTTGAGTGGCAAGTGAAGCACACAGTTTAGGAATAATCAGGCCACGTGATGGGGTTTGAAAATAAAAGGCAACTGGGTTGGAGGAAAGAAAGCTTGAGAAGGCGGAGCGGGTTTTGATTGTTAATTATCTGATCACATGGTGGTGATTGTACTTAGCTGTGGGATGAGCAGAGGGAGAGAGGTCTAGAGCAGATGTCACCTTGTTGGAAGCCAAATCACAACTGATCTGAACTCGGTGGGAGCCAAGTCGCTACTGTAGGTGTTGTTCCTATGAGAGCCAAATCGTTACTGACAATTCTTGTCTTTCGATTTAACACCACGAGTTGGCTTCTTTCCCATTGGTCGAGGGATAGAACGTGCCCGTTTTCCTATTGGTTGACCTACTTAGTGGTTGCTTCCTAATTGGACCGGCGGCTGCTTTGATGGAAGATACGCCCGGCCTGGGTCAGGAAGTATCGTGTTAGTTCGACTCTATTTTACTTCCGCGGTATCAAATACGTCCGGTCTTGTTCCGGAAATTGGGCGTCTCTCAAACTTTTATAACTTCTGGTCACCAGATACGTCCTGTCTTGTCCGGAAATATTGGTTTAAACTTAGCTCGCAGGGTTTCCGGGGTCAGAAGGTTAACTGTGACGTTATTAATAATTATGTTCTCTTCTAGATCTACCTCCTATGTCTTTTTGTTACTTTCTTTCCTCCAGTTACCTTATTCTTTATTAAATCTTTGAAAATCATACATTGTACATGCATAGTGGGTCGGGGTGCATACAATTATATACAAATTATGACATATATATATATTTAAAAAATAGTACAAATTTGAAATTGTACTGGGATAACGGCGTGGTAACGCTTACGTGGTTAGCTTTTCTTGATTAATCAAGAATGGGTATTTGGCCAATTCTGCAGTAATTCGAAATCAACGATTAATTGATATTTATTCCGATAGATGGCGCAAGCCATCAGCAACCTTTAGTTTCAAGATAAGGAGATGCCTTTTCCTTAAGATTTATTAATATACATATTCAACATAAAAATGCGGGAGAATTATATTCATGTACCTAGAGAATTGTGCATCAAAAGGTTGTCACTGTATATCACCCTTGTAAAAAGGTTTACTAGTGGTGATAAAGAATGAGCCACAACATCAGGTTTGGTTCATTATTTATCATCACTATTAAAGTTTTTTACTAGGGTGATGTCTGCCCAGAAGTCCTCCTCCACGTGGGGAGAAGCAGCACAAGTAAGGAACTGTCCTGTAGGGCGAAGTACGGTGTCGTGAGCCTCGAGCCGCTACGGTAACCGTGAACAGAGAACTCTGAAATGTGGCTGACTAACGGGGCAATGGCACCCCCTTTCTAAAAAAGAATTAAAGCGGTGGAAGACTCAAGTTGTATTTGTGGACGTGAGGAACAAACCTCAATACATCTTTTACTAGATTAGCCTGTTTTTCAAGACTACAAAATCGAAAATAATTTAATAGCGACAGATCCAAGTATTTTTATTTCCAGTAAAGAAATTTATATTAAATTCAATACCTTTTGTAGATATATTTTTAATTATATAGCAACAAATATCTTTTAAGAAACTGATAATTTATATTATGCTTATTGTACATATTTCCAGACACTTCTTTCTTTTGTACACCGTTCTTTTTTCTCGTTTTCCCCCTTCTCTTTCTCATTGTTAACATCATATGACGATTCTATTTACAGTCTAAAATTATTGTATAAATATGTATAGACAAATGTAGATTTATACATGTATGACAGCGTAAGTGTCCCTAGGGGGACATAGCGCTTTAAATTGAAATATAATAAAATGGAGCAACAAAATCTGAAAATTTTGGACAAGACACCACCTCACTAGGGTAATGAACATAATGTATCGTTCTAATGCACAAGTAATAGGTATATATGATTTGATAACTTATCTTTTGGTACAAGACGCTATTTACTCCAAGAAAGCGATGAGGGCCATAGCTTATAATCATGATACAAAGGTTGTCCTTCCAATATTTACCAAATCTGGTGTGATGACTGATTATTGGTTCCAAATCTCACGATATTAAATATAAACTTTCAATAAATAAATATAATAATTATCTCTCTTTTTTATATTTATTAAAAATTTTGTATATTTAACTTCTTATATAACCATGTGGGATGGTTGCGGGCGTGTTGATGTGGCTTATGGAAAGACCGCTGATATAATTATTTTTGTAAAATAAATTTATTTATTTAAAGCCAGAAATATATAAAGAGAAAAGAAGTAACGGCCGTTTGAGCAAGCCTTGTTGTTGACGACGCGCGTGGCAAGAGAGTACCGGATGCCGCCCGCGCGCATGCGTAGTGTGTTTTCCCAGCTCGCGCTTGCCGAGGCATAGTGAGGTCGCCACACTACTGCCCGTATGTGTAGTGAAGCTTTGTCCGCGCTCGCTGAAGAAAGGTGTGGTCACCACAACCATATATACGGACGTTGTAATAAATAAATTTAAATCTCAATATCTCTTTCTGCAAAGTGATTTTATGTATATTAATTCTTTAATATTATATAAATTCAGGAAGGTGGTCGGTGGAAGGATGGTCTAAACCGTTGGTTTTCGACCGCTACGAACCGTGTTCGATTCCCGCATTGCAACCCCTTGTCCAACCCCACCAGCGAGTGCAAGTAACCAAACGGGGCTCCGGCACATTTGTAAGTGCAAAGTCGAACTGCTTTTCACATGTGTAGACATGTGGTGCACCTACAGTAAAAGCAGTCGCCTACTTCTACTCACCATGATTATCATGGCCTGTACCACGTGTACTAGGGATAAGCAAAAAAATAAAAATAAATAAAATAAAATTCAATAAATAATATTATTTTAATAACTAATTATATAACAAATATTTCGTAAATATTATCAAAATGATTTTAATTATAAATATATTTTTTGTATTATAGAACACCTTCTTCTAATAAAATTAAATTTTATATCACAGAAGATTTTAATCTTAAAGATGAAAGATTCAAAGCTTCAAATTGATTGGCCACCCTGACGGCAGGAAATAATGATCCCTTGTCACGATAATCTTCTGACAACATGGAGGAACCTCCCATCACCTCACAGAATGTCGTCTGTATCAATAATGACACGTTCGGCTGTTTTCAAAACATTTTATTAAAAGGACAAGACACATATAGAAAACATTCTTTTTTATATTGTGAGAGAAATAATAAGCATGCAAGAGCTAATCGAATATACAGCGAGAATAATATGTAAATGGTGCAAATAAAATTTGAAAATATTTTATAATATGTTATATTTTTAAATAATATAAGTTAAAGCGCGCGCGGGAGGGGGGAGGGGACGTATAAAAAATAACAGTAAATGTTTGTCAATTATATTTAAAATATATATAAATGTTATAAATAGAACGTTTGGAATATTTATAAAAATTCAAAATTGTAAATAAACCAAAAGATCTTTTAAAAATAAGAAGATACATGAAATGGGCCGAAATTTATTTAATTTACACCACGCATATATATACTCACTGCATATTATTATGTTTAAATAATATTAAAATATAACTTTTTTTATGAATAAATTAACAGATCATTTTTAATATGCATTATATTTTGAAAATAATAGTTTTTATATGACATTTTGGAGCTTAAGTGAGCATGTCAAAAAGGCGTAATGCCCCAAAAAAAGATATGGACAACTTTTATATATAATTATTGCTAATACATTCAATAATATATTGTCACACATAGTTTCAAGATATTTATACTAATACAGGCTTATAATATGAGGGATATTTATTTACAACATAATTTACAAGATAACAATTTTTTATATTTATATGCAACAGTTGTATTATGACACCAATCTAGTCTAATATAATTTAAAATAAGATTATCAATTAATATGTGTAATACAATATTCATTTTAAAAATTAATGTATTTTATAGTTTTATTTTCCAAGAGTGAATACAATTATAAAGGAAGAAAATAAAAACGTGTATTTTATTGTGGAATTTTTAGGATTTATTTTTTCAATTTTCATTTTGACACATTAAAAAGTAAAATTCGACATATTTTGCAAACAATATTTTAATTGTATAATTAAACATGCTCAATTTTAAATATGAAATTATATTTTTAGATTTTTTATATATTCTGATATCCTAAAAAATAATCTTAACTTGTTTCTTCACAAATAAAAATCATTTAGAAATAAATGTTTCATTATATTTATTATTAAAAGATATTTAAATAATTATATAACCTATACAGGTAAAATCGATTATATTTATATATTTAACTGTGAACATTTTATTCACTCTTAGAAAGACAAAGTTTGGTATATGTGTGTGTGAAAACAATCCCAAATTATAAAACTTCATAAACTAGACATCTATAATCATTTTACATACAATTTCTCCATTTACATTTATTCCATTCATTAGAATCCAATTACTATGGACGCTACAAACTTTCATAATTATTATTATAACTAATATTTATATAAGACTATTGTTTTAACTATTATATAAACAAAATACATTTCACACTCGAGAAATTACAAAAAAGTTCTAAGCTAAAAAATACATATTTCGATATTATAATTTTTAAAAAATTAAAATTTCAAAATACCAATATGCAATAAAAGTCATATTTCAAAGTTATAATATAAAGTCATTTTTAAAACTATTCAAACATGAATATCAAAGATATTTTCCCTATATAAAAATTATTTAATGGAATTAATCTTTAAAATAAAATTAAACAAAATATTTTTTTTAAATGCAAAACAATCTTTTAAATAGATATTTTTCGAATTTAAAAATTAGAATTTCAAGTGATTTATAATTTAAAAAAGTAAAAAATAGTTTAATTATTATATAAAAATACTCGTTGTATATAGCTTTCATTGTTTCGTATTTTATTTATTATTAGAGTATTTGTGTGATTGCCATTGCACTTTAAAAAATAAATAAAAAAATCATATTTACCAAAATGATATTTCATTAGAAAAACATTTCTATTTATAGAAAAATATCGCGTGTTTTAATAAATAAATAGAAATAATTATCTCTCTCTAGAAATATTTCTTTGACTCCACTCTTAAATACAATATATATCTCTACAATATAATATTTATTATATTCCATTTTTAACTATTTATGTTGTCAAATCTCTTCCAACTATTATTTGAGAACTCTCTCAATATTTGAGCTTGTCTTTTAAATAATAAATATAGACACAATAATAATCTATATTTGGACCCTTTCAATATTTATTATGGCTTAATATATTTGGTCGAAATCTAGACTCAGATTCACAAAAAAATATTTGCTTTTAACAAAATTTAAACAATCGAATTAAAATAATTCAACAATTAAAATTATATTTAAAAAATAAGGTTGTATGCATATCATAATATTTTTCTAAATTCAAATTATTTTCATTATATTTTATCATTTATTTTAACTTAAAACATTTATTCACCTTTTTAATTAAATAGTAGTCATTTTTATTTAAATTAAACCATTTATATAATGACTTTAGTGTGGAAAGCATTTTTGACAATAATTAAAATGGTTAGTTTTCAGAATATTTAAACATTACCGTGATTAAATTATCTAAATTTTAACTCTGCGAGAATATATATTAACAAATTACAAATAATTTGAAGTACAAGAACTATAGTGTATGCATTTTAGTTTCAATAATTTAGAGTTAAAATAAATATTTTTTTCTTGCAAAATGCTGCCATTTTGAAAGAGTTGGGGATTTTATTTTCTTCCTATAAACTTTATCTAAAAAAATAATTCGAAGTTATAAATCATTGTAAATATGTGATAAAATAGTACAATGTATTTTTCGATACTACGATGCCTTTTTCTTAATCATTATAAATTTTTGTTTTCAATAAAAAATCTGAATATATGTTAGGTAGGACAAATATTGTAATAAATTACATTTTTCTCAGATAGTTTTCTCTCTTAATTATCTTTCTTCTTTCATTGGGGTATTTTAATATTGAGAAGGGGGGGGGGGCTTAAAGGTGTCAATGAAATAAAATATACAATCAATGAGTGAACGTGGATTATTACGTGGTTTGTTGAACTACTATAAAATGGGGGGAATTTCAAAAACTACATAGATTACATAAGGAACTACAATACAGAACTACACATGCTGTAATACTTACTACCCGCAAACCCGAACCTTGTTTTAGACTTACCCGTATTCTGTACGATGATTAGAACTGTATATAGACGGTTATTGTTTTGAAGAATATAGTATTTCTATAGCTGATTACGAAAAAGATGAATATTATGCATACGAAAACTATAATAAATACAATATTCATATATATGGCTAACAATTAGGATGATAATAAAGAAATTTCCTTTATATTACTAAATCATCAGTAAAAGTAGAATGGATTATATTTTCTATGAATATATACATACAATTAAATAAATGCACTCGACCACTCTGGATAACAAATTCTATGATTTCCATTATTTAGTAATGACTTCATTTAGAATCAAATATTTGATTGGTTAATGTTTAAAAAGAATTTGAAGGAACTTTTTAAATATATATTCAAAGTAATATATTTTATTAAAGAAATACATACAATTTTCAATCATATTTATGACTGATAATTCTATATCTTAAAGTTATTTCTATTTTCTTATTTAAAATTCTGTATAGTAAAAAAATCGAGAAATGAAAAATCTATTTACTAAAATGTTAACTATATGAAACGTTTTATAATAGATTAAAACAATCTTGTGCATTTAATAATATGAGAAACTTTCTTTGTAGAATTACTGGTTTAAATTTACATATTATTTTAGTAGCCCTACATTGTTACTTACCGAATGTGTTTAAAAATAAAAATTATAATCAATCTACAATTTATACGATACATCTATGTCTTTACAGAATTACATTTACGTACATTCATTTTTATAAATTTATTTTTTTTATCTTTCTAAGTTATCTTTATCCTTCATCATTATAAGCACTACTCTTTTTTTTTATATTTGTACGCCTTTTTATGGTGATTCATTTCACTTCATTTTTACTACATTTTACTTAACTTCACAATTACAATATTTCTACGTCCTATTTATTATATTTTATTTCATTCTTTTATCTCTTTATTCATTTTAATTCACGTCCATATTTGCATATTTCATAACAATATCTTCTTTATTGGAACGAATTCAATTTTTATTATGGTATATACATTTTAACAATTTTGTCATCACATTTTATTACATTCTTTCTATTATTTTTACGAATTCTTACAGTATTAGTGTTATACACCTCCATATTAAAGATTTCATTAAATTGTACCATACCTAATTGAATTATTTTCCATAATTAGTTCGAGAATGTTTTATTATGTTTTTTATTTTGAATATATATTTATATCTAGCTCACTATGTCATGCATAACCTTCTTCTGTTATTAATATGGATAAAAATATTCAAATGTTAAATTGAAATAGTTTATTTTTGAAAAATATAGAATCAATTAAAGAGAAAAAGCTGTAGAAAGCGCTTATCATACTACAATTACACTTCAAATTTAGAAAATACCAAATAATATTCGTATATATATATATATAATTTCATTAATAAATAATACTAATTATGAATGAATAATACATTCAGAACATATAACAATTACAATTCTAGAACCATAATATATATTCACACAGCATATATAGTTAAAGATAGTTATGGATATACTATTAGTTAACAGAAATCATCTCTCAATACCCCATCACTACTACTCAATGTCATCTAGATACTACGTATCTATCTTCCATGTCAGATATACATACTATTATTGCTTCCTATGTATAACTTATTCCATTGGGTAACACATTTAACACATCGAAAAATAACGAATACAAATATCACAATATTATGGGAACATAAATCAAAAATAGATGTTAGGTATTTAAAATTGTCAAAAATGCAATAAAAATAGTTTAAATTTCTTATAACAGATGGCGCCTTAAGCATCATATCTGAAATATTTTTAATAATCCGTATTAATTCAATTAAAATTATAAAATTAGAAATCAAATATAAAAATTAGAATATATAAGGTAATAAAGTACTAATAGTAAAAGGTTTTTAAATAAATTATTTTAACTGAATATACAGAATATAAGAATTCATTTAACAGGTCTTCATATCATAATAATAAAATAAGCGTAAAAATATTTTCTCGAAATTGAAATCACGGCATATACGGCAGTTTTATTCAATTAATTGCATAGGTTAAAGGTTGAAGAAATATTTAGGGTAATTAAATAGAGTATATATTGTTAATTATTGATATACATAAATTGTGTGTGATAAATAAAATTGAGTAGAATCATTAAAATCATTGCATCCTAAATATTATATTGAAAGATATCAAAAAGATAACAGTTTAGTTTTAATACATCTGCAACCCTCGTTTGTTTTAAATACTTAAGCCGATGTTTTTAAGATCTAAAATAAAACTAGGATTATCATATAAATGATCATTCTGAAAAGTATATGAATTAATAATCGGGTGTATTATCAAATCAAATGGTATAATATTTAATTCTGAAATACATCTCGAAATATTTTAAAAATTAAACATTTAAAAACAATGTATATAAGAAATGGTTTAATTTAGAAAATATTTAAAATACCAAAAAGATTATTAAATTTTCTCACCTCAAAAATAAATTAATATTAATTTATATTTCAAAACTATTGTTTATATAGATATATTAAAATATAATTTTTTGTCGAAAAAATATCAAACTTTTAATGTAAATAGAAAGCAAAGTGCTAAAGTTTTCTATGAAATATTTCGAGTATTAAAAATAATTTGTCGATACAGAATATATGTTCATATATGAATAATATATAATTTGTATAAGCTAATGTTTAGCGTGTGGATAAAAAATAATAAAATCTTTTTCTATTTTTTATACAATTCAGTATAGGGGCTATAAAATGAAGAATATTCTAATATATTTTATTGAATATTGTATTATATTTATATTATTATTATGTCTATAGTAGGAGCATTTAAAATTTTGTTAAAACAAAAATCAAATTTTAAATTATATCAATAAAATAAAATTTGGTAATGCATATTTTCATACAGAGACATTTTTTTCATACCATTAAATATAATTTTATTTATAATAATAAAAGCACAATTACATTTTCTAATAGAAATACATGTTATTTTTAAATTCATTTTTTAAGCTATAATATATAAGAAAATTAAATTAAAAAAATAATAATTCAAAAGAATATTTTTAATAATTTAAATACATATAAAAGTGAATATTAATATATTTATTTAAAAATAAACTTATGCTATTTTAAAGCAAAAATTGAAAATATATTCGCATTCAGGAGTTTTATAGGAAAAATATTTAAATAATAAAATATTAAAATATTTATCTATATCAATCGCGACTATATTATTTGCCCCCAAAAATGATTTTTATATAATATAAAATTTATGACGAAATTTCTTAAAATTTCATCAAGAGTTTACCTAAAATGAAAAATGAATATGTGAACTATTTAAGAAATATATCTTAGAGTCGCAAATATAGAAAATATAGTTTCATTTGTCTATATATTTCTCAAAGAAAATATCGTTATATAAAACATAAGCCAAGATAAAATGTTTATGAAAGTGTACTAAATCACGTTAAAAAATTTCTATTTCAAAATGTGTGTCCAAAAAGTATCAATTAGAGAGAGATTACTGTATTCTTTCTATAAGAAATAAAATATCTCTGAAAATATTTTGCCATTTGATGAAGAATATATTATTTTCTTGAGCAAGGTGAAAGGTTAACCTTGAAATATTTTTATAGCCTCATACAAATGCTATGTGTAGAAATCTTGTGTTGTGTCTCTATTTGTAAGACTATATGGTTATTCTCTCTTTGTTAGAAAACTAAACCATTGTTATAGAAGAAACTAAAAATATCTCAGCACTAAACTAAAGCTCAATTCGATGACAGTAAAGAGATGTTTTGATATGGGACATTGAAGATCACACGTCATGAGCTAGAGGATGGGTGGACATTGTGGAGGGAAAAAGAGGGGCCTGACCTGAGAACAAATGGGGCAGCCGGATTCGTTGTGGGGCAAGGCAACGCTGGCCAATAGGCGGGGCTAATTTAAAAAATGAAGCAAGCAGATGTCACCTTCACTAGAGGGAAGGCGTGGTAGGAAGTGCGTGATTGGTGGAGAGAATGCCTTGTAGGCGGAGCTAAGTTAAAAGGGGAGGAGCAAGCAAACATGAAGCACTATATGTTGCCTCCAATCAGAAGAATGGGTATTAGCAGTGGGATAGTAGTAGGAGGCGGAGCTATAGAAGCCTTGTAGGCGTGGCTAAGATACAAAGAGGAGGAGCTAGCACAATAGAACACCGCCTCCCAGAAAAAGAGGCGGTGTAATAGAAAAGCTGAAAAAAAGGCAGAGTCATACAAGTTTGTGAGGACAATAAAACAATAAGTTGCCTTCCAATTCAGCAGGGTAGTGGAACGTAGAGGTTCATGATGAGGCGTTTAGGGCAGCAAAGCTCGGCCAGTACTGTAGACGGGGCTAGGTGATGGAGGAACAGGCAGGCACGGAATGCTAAATGTTGCCTTCAAGAACAGGCAAGGGCGGTGGACCTGTAGGTCCACGTGGCCCGTGGGGAGCGGGAGAGGCTGGCAGGAGGCGGATCTCAGCCGGACCTGCAGGGGTGGGAGGCAGGGGGGGACGGTCCCCTGAACACTTCATCTTGTAGGCCAGGAAGAGGGTGAAGAGAGTGATGAAGGTCCCCAGAGTGGCCGCAATCCGTACCCCGGTCATAGGGTCGTAGGTCGAGTAGTAATCCACCGTGTCCTCTCTCCGCCGGCTGTTCCGCTCGCTCACGTTGAAGGCCCGGGCCGTCAGATTTCCCCCGCCCATATCACTGTACACACCACGTTGCTGTGTGAATTGAGGAGTGTAAAATATAAAGTATATTTTATATACACCTAGATATGAAAATTCGAAACTATTATAGCCGCGTATGATTCTTTTTTCCTGATAAAAAAAAATGCTCCAATGGCCCCCGATTCTTGCAAAATTCCAACCCCACCAGCGAATGCAATTAAAACTAAACGGGGCTCTTGCACATTTGTAAGTGCAAACTCGAAATGCTTTTCATATGTGTAGACATGTGGTGTACTTACAGTAAAAGCAGTCGCCTACTTCTACCCATCATGATTATCATATTTATGCTCCAATGGCCCCCGATTCTTGCAAAAGTCCAACCCCACCAGCGAGTGCAAGTAACCAAACGGGGCTCTGGCATTAGTAAGTGCAAAGTCGAACTGCTTTTCACATGTGTAGACATGTGGTGCACTTACAGTAAAAAGCAGTCGCTAACTACCCACCATGATTATCATGGCCTGTACCACGTGTACTAGGGATAAGCAAAAAAAAAAATGATTATCATGGCCTGTACTACGTGTACTAGGGATAAGCAAAAAAAAAAATAATACAACAGGTTTCTGGAGATGAGTTTATCATTTTTATTAACGCAATCTCGAGCTTTAGGGTATAACTGCCCTTCTACAGGAATACATAAAAACGAATAATATTGTTTTTATTAAAGTGTTATTAAAGAGTTTTGCAATAAACAGCCTAATTATACATTTCAAAAAGGTAGGATAAGATTTTACTGGAGATAGATCGCCTTTTTAAAGTATATAATAAAAATGTTTACAATTATTATATGTTACCATTTGTATAAATACATTAAGTAGTTTATATATATAAATAGTTCAGCCTCTAAACGTCTCACTTAACTTCCCAATTCTACAAAACCAACAGGTGAGCTGCATAGATTTCCATTATAGCAATCAATTTCTGGAAATTCGATTAGAAACATCGAAATTGAATATTTGAAGTAATTCAAGAAAGTTCAGAAATCAATACCACCAGACGTCTGCTCTGTAATTTTCTAATTCTTAAAATGTATCATATTAATATTGTTCTTAAAAATAGACATTTATTTGCTATTTGCGAAGAGAAATGCTCAAAACATATTATCTATATATATAAAAATGAATGTATGTGTGTGTGTGTGTGTCCTTTATGCCTGGCCAAACCACTCATTAGAACGCCATGAAACTTTGGGAAGTTATTTAGTATAGTACTGGGAAGGTTTCTAGCAAATAAAATTTTTGAAATAACTTTTCGCCTAAAAATAATCAAGATAAATATTCTAATTTATCTGGTATAATTCAACAATCTACTCTAAATATTATCATGATGATACGATGATTTTGTAATGTAGAAAATTAGGAAAGACAAAATTCAGGATGACACGGCAATTTATTTGAGACAAGAATAATGATACAATTCAAAGGCAAGATACTATTCACACCGGGCGTTGCCTGGGTCATTCGGCTAGTTCTATATACAGTTACGAGCGTCTTTCCTCATCTCCTAATCAATCATCTCTCTCTGTCACCGTTTGCTTTTTTTTTTGGAATGGCGCCCTCCTATTGGTTGGCTACGGTCACGCTACCTTTGCCCCCCCCCCCCCCCCCCACTCGCTATTTATGTAACTATTGTGTTGGAGCGGGTCGCTCCCTAAATAAATGCATATATCAGATAATAACCAAATGGAATTCTCTCTTTCTTTTTCCCAGTAAGAGACGCCTACGGAAGCCAACAGTACATAGACAGATAAAGCACATAGGCTATAGTTATTAACCAACATATGCAATTATTTAAGGCGCCAATGCGCCGGGTCATTCGGCTAGTTAAAATATAACATCGAGAGACTATTTAAGGTGTTCTGTTCTTTTTTCCCAAGCGCGGCGCGAGACTTATAAATAAACTAAAATGGGAGCTCCCTTGAAGGATTGCACCACGCTTGAACAACGTGCAGTTATTCGTTTCTTGAATGCAGAAGGTATACAAACATCTCAAATATGCCAAAGAATGAAAAATATCTATGGTGAGTCTTGTTTGTCTAAAAAAAAAAAACATTTATAAATGGGTTAACGAGTTCAAAAATGGACGAATTACATGTTCCTCAGGTCTCAACGTTCGGCCTGTAAAGTTTTGTTAACAATTTTTTGGGATGTTGATGGACCAATCTGTCTTGATTTTTTATTCTCAAGGCAACGTATGAACAGCTACCTTTATTGTGACATTCTTGTAAATAAGCTAAAGCCCGGTATAAGAAACAAAAGAAGAGGGAAGCTTAGTAAAGGTGTTCTCTTCCTTCATGATAATGCAAGGCCGCATACATCATGTAAAACTGTATCTACAATCATTAAATTAGGTTTTGAAGTTTTAGAACATCCTGCATATAGTCCAGACCTAGCCCCCTCTGACTATTTCCTTTTTGGACTACTAAAGAAGGAGTTAAAGGGAAAGCGATTTGACTCGGATGAAGATGTCCAGAAAGTGGGGCAAGATTTTTTTCACACGCTTCCTAAGAGTGCCTATAAAGAGGGTATTTACAAGTTGCCAGAACGATGGAGACGATGTATAGAAATCCATGGTGATTATTTTGAATAAATCAAGTCCTAATTTTTAATATCGTTCTTATTTCTTTAAATAAATTATAATTCACCTTATTTATTGATCTCACCTTGTACAATATAGGGTTGTTGGTTTAAATTACCATGTATACATATAAATTTGTATATGAATTCGGCGTGTTATAATAGGCTAGAAGTAGTACTTCTAGGTTTCCGTGTTGAAGGGCATGTTAGCCCAAAACCTCGAAAAAAAAATAATTATAAAAAGAAACCAAACCTTAATTCCATATTGATTTAGTCAAAATATATTATTGTACACAGCCTATGTGGCGCTGAGTTTATTTTTGACACACATTACTACAAGTACACTTGTATGTTATAATACCTTGATAAAGGTTGGCGCTTAGCCAACTGAAAAAATGGTAATATAAATGATATTTTGAAACAATATATGCCTTTTTAATTAAATATTTATTTATGGATTACTCTATTTTCAAAACACAGCCTATATGTTCAAAACCTTATCTTCTAACTACCTATACAAGTGTGAAAATTTCAATGATTGATTCTTTCACAATAGTCCTGATAGAAAAGAGTAACAAACATTCATTATCCATTCAATTTTATCTATAAAAATTTATAATTTTTCATTCTTATATACATACGATAAAAAGAAGCCCTCAATAACTAACGGAATGCAAAAGATAAATTTACATAAAAGTAAACTTCGTATCTCTATAGAATGAAAGAAAAAAGAGGAACGACCCATTTCAATATAAATACGGTACCATTTGTGGTTAAAATAGATTAAGGAATAAAGAGGGGGTCGGTGGAAGGATGGTCTAAACTGTTGGTTTTCGACCATTACGACCCGGGATCGAATCCCGCATTGAACAATTTTTTTCTTATTTAAAAAATGCTCCAATGGCCCCGATTCTTTCAAAAGTTCAACCCCACCAACGAGTGCAAGTAACCAAACGGGCTCTAGCACATTTGTAAGTGCAAAGTTGAACTGCTTTTCACATGTGTAGACATGTGGTGCACTTACAGAAAAAGCAGTCGCCTATTTCTACTTACCATGATTATCATGTCCTATACCACGTGTATTAGGGATAAGCAAAATAAATTCTTATATACATACATACGATAAAAAAGAAGCCTTCAAAAACTAACGGAATACAAAAGATAAATTCACACAAAAGGAAACTTCGTATCTCTATAGAATGAAAGATGATGTTAAAGAGGAAAAGATCCATTTTGGTATAAATACGGTACCATTTGTGGTTAGAATAGATTGAAGAATATAGGATTCTATGGGAACGGTCCATAGGGAACACTTAGATGAGAATGGAGAAGAAAGGATGAATGGGCAGGTCAGTGCTTGCTGAGGTAAAATTAGAACTATCGATTTGTGATCGGGTCTGATCAATACGCTAAGCCTTGGCCGCTAATTCAATTATAGAGAAGGCAAGTAATGGGCAGTGATCTGCCACTTTCTCTCCTCTGGGTTTCTCTCTTTATCCCCTTCTACTCAAACACCTCTGGAGACTAATATAAGAACGTCTCTTTACCTCAACTTTATTATATTATAAGAAATTTGTTCTATTTTCGACGTGTATGTTTCTTTCAAAGATAAATCAATTTTCTACTGCCTTTATTGCAATGATAAAATAATGGGAGGACCTGGCTCATCAATGGTAAACCCTTCCAGCGGTTTCGTCTGTTTAATCTACTATACTGCTGTAATATTGTATTTTTCGGTTTTTCTTTTCACTGATACTGAAGCTAGCCTCTTGGAATGGGTGTTTTAAACGAACTATGAATATAAGCTTTGAAGACAGTTAAAATACATAGTAATTAGCCTTATAGAATTTAAATTACGATTGTTATAACGGATAAAAGATGGTATTTCTACATTAGCAACAAAATTTGCATCACCTATATAAAAACTCTTTCAAATCTTCATAAAATATGCACTTTATAAGAACATGTTTAATAAGAACAAATGTTCTGAAACTGTGAATAGAATATAAGTGCATAAAATATCTTTGTTTATTAATGAAAAAGTATATTTAAATCGCTTCTTAGTGTATCATTAATTAAAGTTATATTGTTTTGACTTCTTATGGTCACCTTTAATCCGTAGAATGCCAGAAAAAGAGCGTCATACAAGTATATTTATGATTTTACAAAAGGCAGAATCATAGACCTCAGAGAAGATGGAATTTCAACTAGAGAAATTGTTATGAAAGTAGGCTGCAATCAAAGTACTGTTGTAAAGATTTGGTCTCAGTGGTCAGAGGAAGAGAAAAGTTCAAGAAAACCTGGTTCAGGTTGCCCTAGAGTAACAACAGAAAGAGGATAGGAGGAGTCGAAGGATGGTTGTAGCAGACAGGACAACAACTGAACCAATACAGCTCTACATGTGCAGAATGGACCATCTCTGAACACAATTAACTGTCTTATCGAAGCAGAACTCCGTAGTCGCCGGTCTTTATTAATAATTCCACTCTCTGCCAAACACAGAAGCGAAAAGCTCAGCTGGTGTGAAGAGAGACGTCTTTTGGCTCAAGAATGTCATTCTGTCATTTTTTCTGATTAATCCAGATTCAGTTTGGGAATTCATGACGGCAGGATACATGTTAGACTTAGGCCCCAAGAAAGATTCTATCAGAACAACTGTATTGTGCAATTTATTCTTTTTTTTTTGCGATGTTTGTGTTGTGTGTGGTGCTTGCACCGAATAATGAGAAACATATTTTGTCAAAATATTTTTAACTGTATAGACATATGCTTCCGAGACTTGTAGATTCTTTGAAAGATAGAAATCGTAAAGCTACCATCTTTCTATATGTGGTGATGGTACGAAATTCCTTGGTTTCATTGTGCGGTGGCATCAGATATGAAATTAGGAACCTTTAGACTTTATTAAAGTCACAATGACTGCTCAGCTATACATTACAGATGTATTGCAACCTGTTGTGTTACCATTTCTTGAGAATACTAATCTAAAGAGAACATCTTTAAGGAAGCTTTCCAAGAGATAAATTCGTGAAGGAATTAACACCCTCAGTTGGCGTCATACATATTGACGGTTACGTTAGAGCAAGCTCAAATTTACCAAATTGCTTCGAATTTTCTTATTTAATTTCCGATGAATCACTTCTAAGAGTAGTGGGACTCCTCAATCACCCCTAGAAATCCTATGAAGTCCTAGGGAGTACCATTCTACTCCTCCTTTAAAACTAAGACTACCGACCCCTAGTCTGCTTTTTCTTTCGAACAGCCAATAGAAGGAATTTAGCTTTAGCGTCTTTTTTGACAGAAGAGGTGGCAGTTCGCTTTAAAAATGTAAAAATATCATCATTACTATTAATATTAATAAATCAGCCTATTATTATGTATATGTGTGTTTAAAAATTAGGTTTCAAATTGGACAAAAACCTTCAATAACTGCTTGAAATGCAATAGTGCGGAAGCTTCTCCGGAATATGTCATGCTCAGAACTGACAATAGAGGACCTATTTTCCAGGCCTATAACTACCATCGCAAAATTGGAGAGGAGTGGACTTCAGGAATTGGTTTAACCATGGAGATAAGCACCACTACCAAAATTTAGGTCATTTTTTAGATGTGATGTTGAAGCCGAATTATGAAGAAACTGATGAGAAAATCACTTTGTTAACAGATTCATTTGAACTATGTAGACAAATGGAGACCTGGATTCAAGGATGACAATGGAATGACAAGCCAAGTGACGATTATATGGCTTTCTGAAAACGATTAAAAGGATGAAAACCGACATGTTTAGACATCTTGTCCTATTCTGAAAAATAATCCCTTGTATCAATATTGAGTAAAAATAACAGGCCTCCAGGAAAAAAGTATATTTTCAAAAACCTTTTCATCTCTAGCTTTCTGGCACGAACGCCCTTCTACAGGAGAAAACATGGTTCTCCTGTAAAAGGGCGTTCGTACCTGAAAGCTAGAGATTGAAGGATTTTGAAAATATACTTTCTCCTGGAGGCCTGATATTTTTACTCAATATTGTCCTATACTTAGAGTGTCATGGAAATTACTGGAGGAATGTATGGAATGAAGACATATAAAAGGAAAACCTAGAATATAGAATTAGTGGACAATTTCACAATTCTCCCAGCGTTATCCAAATTGTAACCTAGAAAGGAAGCTCCGAGGTAGATCAAGAATTAGTTCCAGCTATCAATATATGGCCGGTTGAGAAGATTAATAATAAAATCTATTATATGCTAAAAGATATCCTATATATACATAAACATTTCCGATAGGAAGTAAAAAACAGGATGGATTGCCTAAATTGACCTCCCTATTCGCCAGATCTTACTCCTAATGACCTAAAATTTAAAAAAGGTTTGAATAGGAGGAGAGAGCTAGCTGCCATTAAGGAGAAATCGAAGAAGGTTTTTTGGATAATGAGATTTTATTAGGATCGATCATATTTGGGACTTTTTATATGCACTGACACTTGTGTTTTCAGGATGCCTGAATGACCAGTTTTTTGGTCGATGAGGTACAGCTTGCACCACGCTGACGAGGGCCAACAACCCGAAACACGTACATGATTAGCCTTTCTTTCTTGAAAATGAAGATACTTCGGCCAGTAAATATTTTTATTACTTATCTATATATATATATAATTGAATGTCTGTCTGTATGTTTGTACTCTATAGATTCAAAAACCATACATCCAATCGCCGTGAAATTTTGGGATATTATTAGGTATTTATTTATGCTTATGAGGTGATACAGCAGCGTATTTACAATTAGAGAGGAGACAAAATGAATTAAATCTAGAAAAAAGAAGTGAGGACAGTGAGGTATATCCCCGGGAAGGTTTTTGAAAAATAATTTCTTGAATATCCTTAGAGTTATTTGCAGATTTGTAATTTAACTCGCAAGTAGCGCCCCCATTGCGACGATGATAACAAGTTTTTTTATCAATAAGTTTTTTATCGCTAAATATATTATCTTAAAGATTATTTATCAAATGTAAGATTTTCTACCTATTAATTGCGCACAAGTCAAAGTTAGTTTTATCATTTATCTACAACGTATATATTGGGAGAATAGATAAAATGATGATTTTGTAATGTAGAAAATTAGCAAAGACAAAATTCGGGATGACACGGCAATTTATTTGAGACAAGAATAATGATACAATTCCAAGGAAAGATACTATTCCTTTAACTTCCAATTACCGAGGGAACCAATTAATATTGGTTTTATTCACACACACACAAAGCCTTTATTAAGACGTTAGTCTTATACAGATTCTCCGTACAAGGTGCAATAACAGGAAAAGAGCAGCACTGGAAACCAGTAGTTCCGCAACTATATACAATTATTAGTAATAAGGAAAAGTAAGATTTAATATGAAAGGTCGACGCCATCGCCTCAAGTCTTCAATTCCATAAGCGCGGAGAAGAAATAGGGACTAAGTTATTTAGTTCGCCATAAATATAGCAGCCAGACACAAAAAGGAGGTTTACTCCAGCACAGCCATCCCTATCACCAGCTCCGCAATCTCATCGTCGACCAACACGATGGCTCCTCGATGTTTCGTCATCATTCTGAGGTGTAAGAAAAATAGCTTCCGAGTTATGTTTTCTCCCTCTCTACACCTACTGCCTTGTAAAAATTATATAGGGCCTGAGCAACTAGTCTACTTGTTTGGGCACTGGTTAACATCGTTTGGATTGACCTAAGTTGGCTGGTGTCTACCGTTGAAAAGAATGTCCTTCTCTCCTCGCTAATATCTTGGCATTCATAGATATAATGATATAGTTCAGTTTCCATATTTTCTTTGCAGAGATCACAAATCTTATCACCCTCCTTGAAAATTTTTGTATGGTTTTCCTTGAAAAACGAATATAGTATTCTCTGTTGTGCGATATTGCGTTTTACTGGGAATGGAAAGTTGCTAAGTAAATAGTTTTCAATTCGGAATGAACTGTGTAAATACTTATAGTGAGGGTAGAATTTAGAATTCTCTATGTTTGCCTGGTCACTTTGAATAGATTGTTCTATTGCAATTTTAGTTATTAATGGTATTTCTTGCTGGATAATCCTTGCATCGTTGCAGTTAATTAACCAAGAAAATCCTGTTGAGTTGAGTATGTTGGCCAAACTTTCCGCAAGTCCAATATATATATTTCTATTTCTTGATATCTCATATAGTTGAGCAAAGCATATATGGGGGAGTCGGCTGCTGTTCATTTTTAGAATTCTAAGCCAGAACCCGAGTGTAAGTTTCAGCACCGTAACTCCCAGTGACGTTCTTCCGTACTCCATACGTAGAATAAAACCAGGAGTATATCTGGGTAAATTTAAAAGTCTCCGTAAAAAAATAGTATTGATTTTAATCAACTTATCGAGTATTTTTCAAGGGGCCGGGAAAAAATGTTCACTTTATCGAGAGATTAAAATTTACGAGTTTCAAATTATCAAAATATATCTTTTTTTTTTAAATAAGTTTATAGAGAATTGTTTTAACAAATGTTCGTTAGACAAACCTTTACTCGGGTAAAACCCGGGCGAAGCCGGGTACATCCGCTAGTTTATTTATATATTTCTCATTATATATATATGCATATTTTAATTTATTTCAAAGATCATAGTCTTTTGTGAGTTAAATATTTATTTTTGACTCGTGCTTTAGATGTTGAACAAAATTTTGAAAAATTTTGAGAACGCCCTTGGAGTCATAGAATAATTTTTAATGCCTTGCCCAATGTTTTAATTTTTGTTCGCTCCTGACAAAATCTTTTTGTCGAAACGTCGAGGTAATAAAAAGATTTACTGCCGAAGTATCTTTATTTTCAAGAAATATGAATGCCGGCCAGGCAGCCTTCTATCTTTACACACGATAGCCTTTCTTTATTAATCAAGAATGGGTATTTGTCCAATACTGAATTAATTAAAAAATCAACGAATAGTTGATATTTATTCCGAAATCCGTCATCAGCAACTTTCATTTACATGATAAGGAGATGCCTTTTATCTTAATTTATGCACCTTATCCCAGTACAATTTCATATCTGTACTATTTTTTTACTTGTGCCCATTGTTTTTGGGATTCTTCTACAATTTGAGTTATTGAGAATTTGAGTTCTGTAATTCAAATCGAGTTTAATAGAATTATAAACCGAGTTGTGCATATATTAATGCAGTATAACCTCTCCTAAGATACCTCCTAAAGCATATATAATAATCCTGGACTATCCTAGAGGTTATCTCTCATATATTTTAGTATAAAACAAATAACGCGTATTTATCCTATATTTATATAGGAAATGAAAGCATTAAAGCATGAATGTAAATCTACTGTACTAAAGGCTTATGTCCATAGTTTACTCGAATACCATTTCTGAGATTCCACCCTTCAGTGTAGCATAGAAAGTCAGAATGATCCAATACAGTATTAGAGCTCTGAAGAAGCGGTCTGGTAGATTAAATTGGCGAAACCGCTGGTAGGGTTCACCATTGATGAGCCAAGACTTCCCAATATTTTTCATTGTAGTAGGACAGAATTTAGCATTCAATTCATCCATAAAATAAAAAGGTATCTTTGTATGTACTCTGAAATATAATGTACTTTATTTACTCATAAGATCTGTACGTTGAGTTTAATTCACATATGCTTTATACTCATGGACAAAACTTAAGGAAATTAAAATTCTTTGATGTCGCCGGTCGTCTTGTTTTTTTGTTTTTTGTTTTTTTTTTCGAAGGAGGCGGACGCTGTTTACAGTTGCTTATCTCGTGTACCTTCAATAAAGGTCACTGTGATAACTTTCAGAGTTATTGTCTGAATCCCGATATACATGCTAAAAGGACAACTTCCTTAAGTTTTGTCCATGAGTGTATATTGGGTACCTCTTATGTCTTCAATAAAAGTCACTGTAATATCTTTCAGAGTTATTGTCTGAATCCCGATATACATATTTCATAAGTATAGATGGCGCGTTATACCCTTTTGTTTAATATAAGTACACTTGTAAGTAGAAATGATTTCTCATTAAGCCTCTATAATAAGACTTTTTGGTCGTTGAGGTACAGTTTACACCATGCTGACGAGGGTCAACAGCCCGAAACGCGTACATGGTTGACTTCTCTAATTTTATTAAGAAAATGGGCTACCCAATATTCTGGTATAAAACTTAATAAACCTTTAATTGATATTTATTCCGATAGATGGCGCTCTTTTATCTAAAAGTGCTCATTTGAGCGGTCAGGGCATGCTTTCTTTCATACTACTGCATGGACTTATTTAATTTTTCTTACTTTATCTTTTTAATGAGTAGAAATGTATTTCGTGAAGTTATTTTTTTTCTAACAAAATGAAGCAAACCAGCCTTTTTGGTCGTTGAGGTACAGCTTGCACCACGCTGACGAAGGCCAACAGCCCGAAACGCGTACGTGGTTAGCTTTTCTTGATTAATCAAGAAACGGTATTTGGCCAATTGTGGAATAATTAAAAAAAAAACACGATTAGTTGATATTTATTCCGATAGATGGCGCAAGCCATCAGCAACTTTCAGTTGCACGATAAGGAAATGCATTTTTTATTCATTTATCCACCTGATCCAAGTACAAATTCACTTTTGTACTATTTTTGGAATTGACATCTGTTTTCTCTCTTGTGATAGTTGACTTAACTATTACTACGTCACAAGATGGTTGGTACGAGAGACTTGGTTTAATTGTGTACTGGCGAGATAACAATTTAGTTAATGGAAACCACTAATAGAAATCCAATTAAGAAAATGACTTAATTCATGCGTGGTTTGTAATTGGTTCGTGTTCCCTGAGGCCTTCAGATAATTAATTAGGGAATATTTTAAATTATATAATTATATAGAACGAACGTTGTAGAGAGAATTCTGACTGTTTTATAATTGAGCATTCACAGTTTGGTATTCAATTTCTTAATCACGTGGTACAGGCCATGTTAGCCCATGGTGGGTAGAAGTAGGCGACTGCTTTTACTATAAGTGCACCACATGTGAAAATCAGTTCAACTTTGCACTTACAAATGTTTCAGAGCCCCGTTTGGTTACTTGCACTCGATGGTGGGGTTGGACTTTTGCAAGAATCAGGGGCCCACTGGAGCATTTTTTTTTTCTATAAAAAAAAAGTGCCCAATGCGGGACTCGAACCCGGGTCGTAGCGGTCGAATACCAACGGTTTAGACCAGGGGTCTCCAAACTACGGCCCGAGGGCCACATCCGGCCCGCAGACAGATTTTGTCCGGCCCGCGGAGACATACTTGAAAACTCCTTTTAGAGAACAAATATTTTTTATAGCAAATAAAATGTTTGTGATAAGTTGGATAAAGAAACACAGAATGGTAATGAGTAAAGACATGTATAATTTATGCAGTAAATTTAACTTCAGCATATAATAACTAACAAATTATTGAAATGAATCCAACTTACATTTTATACATTGTAAGTAATGAACAACACATACCTTATAACATTACATATGAAATGCTAATGAGATGTATGTAATTGAGATTTTCCACCGACAATAGTTTGTAGTTGTGGACTAATTTTACTTGTGCCAATTATTAAAAGAGATTTAAGATGCTCGTCAGTTAATTTAGATCTGTATACATTTTTTGTGTACTTCATTTTGGAGAAGGTTTTCTCACACAAATAAGTAGTACCAAAAACGGAAAACAGCCCACGAGCAAATTTATGCAAATTATCAAATTGTGTCAGTGGAAGACTCTTATAAAATTCTAACAAAGATGAGTTTTCATATTTGTTCTTAATTATATCACTGCACTGAAGATCAATCATTTCCATTTGAAGTTCCGGGGCTAGGGTTTCAATGTCAGCATCAAAAGGATTCTGAAAAATCTTAATTTGATTCGCAATGGCATCAAAGTCCGAGAAACGAGTATCAAAATTTATCTTCAAAGCACTCAAAGTTTCGATTGAAAAATCGATAGGAAACTCAGTCTCAGTAGTGTGGCTGAATATTTCACATGTTTTAAAATATGAAAAACATTTACTTCGTAGTTGTGATTGAAACAGTATCAATTTCATCCGGAATGACTTGATATTAGTGTATAAATCAGGAAGATGCTGGTTTTCTCCTTGCAATCTCAAATTCAGTTCGTTCACATGTTTTGTCAAATCAACATAGAATGCTAACTTCCATAGCCATGCGTTGTTTTGTAATTCAGTAAGAGGGCGGTGCTTTTCATTCAAAAAAATTTCGATCACTGCTCGAAGTTCAAAAAAGCGCTGAAGGACTTTCCCACAACTAAGCCAGCGTACGGCAGTATGATAAGGTAAGTCTGTTTCTCCAATCTCTGCAATAAATTGTCGGAATTGTCGGTGATTCAGCCCAAAAGATCTGATGAAATTAACAGTTGATATGACTGGTTTCAGAACGTCAGACATATCCAAACATTTTCCGCACAAAGACTGTTGATGAATGATACAATGTAAGACTAATGGTTTTGAGCCGCCGTCATTTTCTACAGCCTTTGACACAAGAGCGACCACTCCTTTATCTTTCCCACTCATGTTTTTGCCTCCATCAGTTGTAATACATTTCAAGTTTTTCCATCGAAGGTTCTTTTTATTAATGGCCATTTGAACTCCTTTAAAAATATTGGTACCAGTAGTTGTGCCATGAATACTATACATATCAAGAAGTTCTTCGTGCACTTCATAGCTTTTATCTACTCCTCTAATATAAATCAACACCTGAGCAGTATCTGACACATCCGTTGACTCATCCAAGGCCAAAGAAAACCACTCAACATGTCCATTTTTGTCGAACAGTTGAGAGGATATATTTT
This sequence comes from Cordylochernes scorpioides, assembly GCA_030710605.1. NCBI lineage: Eukaryota > Metazoa > Arthropoda > Arachnida > Pseudoscorpiones > Chernetidae > Cordylochernes > Cordylochernes scorpioides. The sequence goes on along the minus strand of CP092884.1, from coordinate 28,931,314 downwards.
CAGCGATGTTTTCTACCCTTCGAGCCACAGTGTTTGCTGACATACTGACAGTTTTTAATAAATTTACCTTTTCAGGGCACATTTCTTCGACTACTGCAATTATGCATTCCTTGATCATTTCTCCATCGGTGAATGGTTTTCCACGTTTTGCAATTTCAAGAGCCACACGAAAGCTGGCACGAGTTGCCGCCTCTTGTTCAGTTTTGACTTTTGTAAATAAAGATTGCTGCGATTTCAATCCGCGCTTCAAAGCTTCGAATTTTTCTGTCCGCACAATTCCTGTATATTTTGAGTAATTTTGAGAATGTTTTGTTTCATAATGACGTTTCATGTTATATTCTTTGAGAACGGCTATGCTTTCATTGCAAATCAAACATAGCGCCTTGTTACTGGACTCAATTACGAAATACTGAATGTTCCACTGATCTTTGAATTTTCCGCATTCACTATCAATTTTTCGCTTCTTTTCCATTCTGCTAAATCACACACAAAAGCAACAATTAATAATAACATTTAATAACAAATAAACATAACAATTAATACAGGAAAATTAATAATATGCAGTGTTGCCATCTTGGCCCTCGGAACTTACTGGAGTAATCAGTATGGCCCTAAGGCTGGAAAGACCCCATCAGTATAGCCCTAAGGCTGGAAAGTTTGGAGACCCCTGGTTTAGACCATCCTTCTACCGACCCCCCAATTTCTTAATAAAACTGGTTAGTTATTGAAGATATCTGTTGTTTATAGTCTTGTTGATTAGAAAGTAGATTTATTAATCAACCAAGCGCGATATTGAAGTATTTACGCCTATTACAGAGGAATCAAAACAAAAAATTAGAACTTATAATTAAATTTTTATAAATTTACATGCATTAATCGACAGAGTTCATAAAATTTATATAGACAAAGTGGTTGATGTAAGAGAGTTAAATCAATTTAGATCAGGGAACAAACGATGTTTCACTTCTATAAATTTCGGAGTCATAGATAAGGTGAAGAACAGTTTTTTCAGTTTCTCCGCAGGAACAATTTGGTGTTTCTTATAGACCTCTTTTATATAAGTATTTCTGGAATTTTCCGTGTGATGTGACAAATTGAGTGACTATAAAATTTGGATGGAAATGTGTAGGAATGCCGTTTGGAAAAATAGTGCGAATTGTGTAATTAGCATTAGAAATAAGAGAATGATTTTATTTTATTTTCGTCAATAGGAAAAACCTTTCCATTTTAAAACAACCTATATATTTCTTGAAAAAAAGATACTTTGGCTAGTATAAATATTTTTATTACCTCGACGTTTCGACAAAAAGCTTTTGCTCCTGACGAGGACAAAAGCTTTTTGTCGAAACGTCGAGGTTATAAAAAGATTTATACTGGCCGAAGTATATATATTTTTAAAAATATGAATGCCGGCCAGGCAGCCTCTATCTTCATGACAACCTTTTTATAATGTGAGATATAAATAAGGTGTTTGTGCAAATTATTGCCATGATAAGAGAATAGGCAAATTAGCAACATCGTATTTTTTTTTGTGATTTTAGTTATTTTTGTGTTTTCTTCGGAGATATATTAAAGTTATTCTGTTTTGTGAGACTTTGAGTTATCTATTTTATTTTTATTACCAGTTGCAAATAAGACACGCTTTATCCGATCTGGATAATTGCGCGTGAAACTATTTACAATAATTCATATTGTAGTAGAGTAGGTAACAGAATTGTCAAAAAGAAACAAATAAGAAAAAAGAGCATTGAATAAACTATTATCTACAGTTATCTATCACTAGACGAATGGCCCGGGCAACGCCCGGGTTTTACCCGAGTGCGAATATATTTTAAAAACGTTGTCTTGGGCGGTCGCTATAGACAGGGTGGTCTGTATAGACAGGTGTATGTATCACACAGCCGATAACAGGGTTGTCTAGAGTGGCCGCTATAGACAGGGTGGTCTGTATAGACAGGTGTATGTATCACACAGCCGATAACAGGGTTGTCTAGAGTGGCCGCTATAGACAGGGTGGTCTGTATAGACAGGTGTATGTATCACACAGCCGATAACAGGGTTGTCTAGAGTGGCCGCTATAGACAGGTGTATGTATCACACAGCTGATAACAGGGTTTTCTGGAATGGCCGCTATATACAGGGTGGTCTGTATAGACAGGTGGATGTAACACACTAATGATAACAGGGTTGCCTAAGGTGACCGCTATAGACAGGGTGGTCTGTATAGACAGGTGGATGTATCACACAGCCGATAACAGGGTTGCCTAAGGTGACCGCTATAGACAGGGTGGTCTGTATAGACAGGTGAATGTAACACACTAATGATAACAGGGTTGCCTAAGGTGACCGCTATAGACAGGGTGGTCTGTATAGACAGGTGGATGTATCACACAGCTGATAACAGGGTTTTCTGGAATGGCCGCTATATACAGGGTGGTCTGTATAGACAGGTGGATGTAACACACTGCTGATTACAGGGTTTCCTAAAGTGTCCGCTATAGACAGGGTGGTCTGTATAGACAGGTGGATGTAACACACTGCTGATAACAGGGTTGTCTAGAATGGCCGCTATAGACAGGTGTATGTATCACACAGCTGATAACAGTGTTGTCTAGAGGGGGGCAGGGAGGACACGTGTTCGCCGGGGGCAGCCAATGGGCGCGCATTCTATCCGTGAGCTTCAGAATAAGGCAATTATATAAGTAGATTACCTACTTTACAATATTATTATTTTCATTAAGACAGAAGGCACTCAAATAACCCACTACCTGGTATGGGAAGAAAGTGGTGAAAATAACAAAGGGGATTGGCTTAACTGAAACTGTAAAGTTGTTATGGTTAATTGTTCCCATACTCAATCTGTTCAAAGAAATGCAGGAGCACTACCCGTGTCTTTATTTACTTTATTTCTATCTTTTTTGCGTAAATTGATATTATCATACAAATCTGTGAAACTACTTGCCTTGAATTTTTTTGTGTGTGTATATTAGGATCTCAGTGTTATTACCATTAAATGTAACTAGCACTCACTTTTTACTCTTTTTCCTTGGCACAATCCGTGGTGAATGCAATGTATAAGACTATATTTCTTAATTAAGACTTTGCAATTTTTTTGTGAGTGAGACAGAGGCTGTTCACACTTGGTTATCTTGTTTGTCTTCAATAAAGGTCACTGTAATATCTTTCAGAGTTATTATCTGAGCCCCCGACATACATGCTAAAAGGTACAACTTCCCTAAGTTTTGTCCATGAGGTATATTGGTTATCTCGTGTGTCTTCAATAAAGGTCACTGTAATATCTTTCAGAGTTATTATCTGAATACCGATATACATGCTGAAGGTACAACTTCCTTAAGTTTTATCCATGAGTGTATATTGGTTATCTCGTGTTTCTTCAATAAATGTCACTGTAATATCTTTCAGAGTTATTGTCTAAATCCCGACATACATGCTAAAAGGTACAACTTCCCTAAGTTTTGTCCATGAGTATATATTGGTTATCTCGTGTGTCTTCAATAAAGGTCAGTGTAATATCTTTCAGAGTTATTGTCTAAATCCCGATATGCATGCTTAAAGGTACAACTTCCTTAAGTTTTGTCCATGAGTGTATATTGGTTACCTCGTATGTCTTCAATAAAGGTCACTGTAATATCTTTCAGAGTTATTATCTGAATCCCGACATACATGCTAAAAGGTACAACTTCCTTTTGTCCATGAGTGTATTAGCATACACGATACAAAACACGATACTGTAAATGATCTCCGTTTTATCTATTCATATTTAAAGTAGCTTGTTGATGAAAAAGGTTGAGATCCACTGCTACAGTTTTACTGTAAGTACGTCGAGAGGATAGTGACAAAAAGACCGCTGTCTCTATCGAAGAGAGAATGTCACAACAGTCACCACCATTGTAACCACACCAATATCTCACTGAGTGATCAACACCAGTCAGCTATGTGTACCCGGCCGTTGTCCATGGAGACCTGATATTTACATCATTCCACATGTAAACATATCCTCCTCTACATTGAACTTAGTTGATACAGAATTAATTAAATGACTTTCCACAATTTAAAAAAAAAACATATATATGTAGTAATATATTTTAAATGTGAAAAAAATAGTACAAATGTGATATTGTACTGGGATAAGGTTCATAAATTAAGATAAAAGGCATCTTATTATCTTGCAACTGAAAGTTGATGGCTTGCGCCATCTGTCGGAATAAATATTAACTTAACTACCCGTTTCATGATTTTTCAGGATGCCTGAAAGACCAGGTTTTTTTTTTTTTGTCGTTGAGGTACAGCTTGCACCACGCTGACGAGGGCCAACAGCCCGAAACGCGTACGTGGTTAGCTCTTCTTGATTAATCAAGAATGGGTATTTGGCCAATTCTGGAATAATTAAAAATCAACGAGAATAGTTGATATTTATTCCGATAGATGGCGCAAGCCATAAGCAACTTTCAGTTACACGATAAGGAGATGCCTTTTCCTCAATTTATTAACCTTATCCCAGTACAATATTACATTTGTACTATTTTTCACACACATGTATATATATATATATATTATATTAAAAAAAGAGATTCTCTGCTGATTTTGTAATTGTTGTGATTATCTTGAGGATTAAGCTCTGGTGATGGTGGTGCAGTCGTGGCTATAATCTTGAAAAGTAAAATAATGAAAATAGTCTTGATCAGATATTGCTTTATTGAGCTGAGAAATGAATTCATATTAAAAACATAATTTTGTACAAGTACAGCCTGGCTTAAGGCGTAAGAATAAAAAATATGAAAAACAAAAGAATATTTACATAATTACAAAGTTTTGGGTCGGCCAACGGGGAAGAACAACAATCTGTTTATATAGTAGAAGCGTGACCTCTGGCGGTCGATTAAAACAGAGTATTTATATCTATGAAATTATAACTTTAAATAAAATAACATTTTAACATATAACATTTTTAAATAATATCTTAATATAACATATATATATATGTGGCAATATAATAATAGGTGGGAAGAGAAATAACACTGATAGACAAAACTTAATAGAGATTACCTTATAGCATACCTTATAGCATATATAGTACAACTTCCTTAAGTTTTTCTATCAGTGTAATCACACCACAAGTTGGAGAAGGAGCCCAGGCAGCCAGCGAGAGAGGGAGAGAGCCGGGCGTCCGTTCGTGTCGCACACAATCCCCAACTGTCATTAACGGACGGGCCCCATTTGCCGCCCCTTGGAATGTCGCTGCTGTCTCAAGTGACCGGACTTTATATCCCGTCTCTCTCTGGGCTGGCTCTAGGTTTGCTTTATTATTCATGGAAGAGTATATATTGCTACGACTCTTCTCAGCCGTCGATGTTCGTGTGCAAGGTTTCTGAGAAGACAATGTGGGTTCGTTTTGGATACAGCTTAGTACTATAAATTTATTCGCAGAACTTTAAAAGGGATATTAATAACTATACATAGGAGATTGACTTGCCTTCATTGCCGCCCCAGGTAGGTTTCTCCTCGTCCTTCTTTGCACCGTCCTCCTCTTGTTAATCCACACAGTCTCGGAGCCCACTTCCTCGTAGCCAACTTGCCGCGTCTGTTGTCACCGCCGTTCTCCTTGCTGCAGGTCCCGTTGTCACCAGACAGACTTCTTCCCCCAGACTGCCATGTCTTCTCGGCACACAAATCCCCGGCAAGCCGGCCGGCTTCCTTCACGACGACACCAGCTGGACTCCCTGTCTGCCGCCCCCTCCTCTGGAATTTGTCAATCCACACTTCCTTGAAGGGGCCCCTGCATACCTTCTTCTCTTGGCTTGCCCACTTCTTCTCTTCTACTTCTCTGCTGCATCGTTTCAATATTATGACATATGGCCCCCGTTGAAGAAGGCTGAACCTGGTTTGAGTATACTTAAAGCTGGAGAAGCCAGAAATAAAGACAATAATTTTACAGTTGAAATTAATTAAGGTTATGGTGACATAGTTTTATGTAAATAACATATTGTATTGTACACAAGTAAATATTATTTACAAGCATTTTAAAATCTAAGAAGAGTTTAAAATTTAAGGGGTTGTTGAAAATATAAAAGTCATTAAAGGCTATATAAAATAACATCTAATTATAAGGGAAATGATATTGAGAGGTGTGAACAACGAGAAGGGGAGTCACATACACATGATGAAATTCTGAAGTCCAATAAGACTGGGGAACTCTACACTTCAGGCGGACATGGCAAGGGGAAACTTGGCATGGGCTTTCTATGCTATAGGTGTAGAGTACGAGAAATGAGGTTGAGGCTGGAAATTGTGTGAGCTCAGGACTGAGGTAAATTTAGAACTACATATAATGTTAGAATTTTGGCGAGTGTATCGAGTCATAGGGGGAAAGTCCCGTGTGTAGGTGAGGAAGTCGCATGGACTTATAGTTAATTTGAGAAGATAAAATAGTTCGAGATACAAGGGTAGAATATATGCGAACAAAGCGAGGGGAAACTTGCTTTGGGACTTCTCCCTTAATTATTTCGATACTAAGGGACTCTAGTAGTTTTAACTAATTGAATGAAAGTGTGCGCGCACAGTGCCAAAAATTGAGACGAGGACGGTGTTGTCCTTTACAGGTGACAAGCTTCTCGTACACGAGGTGTTTGACCCGTCGTGGGAGCTTGTGCGAGGAGATGTTTTTACGACGGGTTGAACGTAAAACCCATGTCTGCGCGAAATAATGACGGACCGGACAAAATCAGCGACGATGTTTAACGTACATCCGTGGGAAATATCGGACGTAGGCTATATCGTGCTGGTATGGACAAGGGACAAACATAGATTTGAAGACAGGGTCCGTGTGGCGAATGTGTGGCGCGAGGAGAAGGAGCGAACTGTGCCGCTCGATGCAGATTGTTCAAGTGCGAACAAAATGGAGTTGATAAACATCTAGCAGTTAGTCAATCTGCATCCTGTGACGAACACACCAGTGGGTAGATGGTGTGGGGCAGTGGATATGCTAGAGGGAAACTACAAAATATATTATCATAAATCAAGAGTGGAAGTTAGAATTTTGAAATGGCAATATAGTAGTTCGATAATTGACAACTCATTAATTCTCAAGAGGGGCATGGGCTGGTAGAAGGTTGACTAAGTTGTAAGGATGAGTGGGGCATTCAGGGGAAGATTGATAAGGGTCACTAAAGGTTGATTGTAAGCAAGGCTCATGTGGTGGTTGGAATTCTTCAACGCCTAAGCTAACAGAGTGAATTTTGAGTCGTTTAGGGCAAGAAATTATTTTTCGTGAGTCGTGCTTACAAGTAAGAGAGAAGGTCATATACAAAGTGGTACAAATGTTTAGATAGTGGATCACTATTTTTATAGATAAATTGCTTATTAAAATCTACTGTTAATCTTAAAATCGTGAAGTATGAATAGGTAGAATTCCATTTTTTAAGGAGGGACTTTACAAAGAAATGATTTCATTAAAATGTGGCGAATATTAAAATCGATTGGTAAGGTAACTAATTTAATTGCACTTACAGGTTCTTGGTTTAGAGAGTAAGTAGATTCATTGAGTTCATTGAGGGAGGCACTGTACGTGCCCGTGTTGTCCGCCACAGTAATGGCAGAGGTATGGCGGAGTCTTGTCCATGATGGTGGAAGGTATCATGCTCAGGCGCGGTGATCGATGCTGTGAAGATCTAGTGCTGGGAGTAATGTGCGGCAGGTTAATCTCCGTCGTAGGTGATCACTTCTTCAGGATCACGGTTCAAAAGATGGAGAGGAAGGGGGTGAGAGCTCGAAGAGAAGTGGCTACAGTTGAGTTGGTTGTAAATTTTTGTGGAACTTGGCTGTGGGTTTGTCCGATCACCATGGCTTTGCTTCTTTTTTCTTCATATTCTAGTAGATATGGGAATTTGATTCCCGGCCAGGCCTTATCCTGTCGACTTTTTATGTAGCAATATAATAATAGGTGGGAAAAGAAATAAAAACACCACATGTTGGAGAAGGAACCCAGGCAACCAGCGAGAGAGGGAGAGAGCCGGGCTCGGCAAAGCCGGGCGTCCGTTCGTGTCGCACACAATCCCCAACTGTCTTAAAAGTCCCAAGGTGTTAACGGACGGGGCCCATTTGCCGCCCCTTGGAATGTCGCTGCTGTCTCAAGTGACCGGACTTTACATCCCGTCTCTCTCTGGGCTGGTTCTAGGTTTGCTTTATTATTCCTAGAAGAGTATATATTATGACATATATATATATATATATGTTAAAATAAAAAAGGCATATCCTGACCAGGAGCACATGTGCTTTTCAGAAGGCAGAGCGCCATCTAGTGGAACAGAAATCAACTAAACATTGATTTAGCCTGTTCCCTGATATTTGGCCAACCCAATTTTTTTATTTTTAATATCAACACCTGACCTTTTTATTTTTTCTATTGTTTTTTCATATATATGTAGTAATATATTTCAATATATACTAGATTTTCATATGTAACATAATTATAGTGTAACAGCCCCAAAATATAGATGCAATTCAACTAGCCAGTTTGGCCATCATGTAATACAAAAAAGGATAATAAAGTTTTATTGAGAGTCCGCCTATGCCAAAACAGGACCAAGGGTCTCCGATTACAGAGCCGTTAGTTTGTTTTATCAGAAAAATAATTTATACATTTGAAATATATATTGTTTAAAAGAAAAATAGAATTTGGTTAATTCATTCGACACGATAACAACAAAAGTATAGATTGACAAAAGTTACTATTACGGATTACATACAAAGTGCAATTTACTAGGGCCTAAAATAAGTGTAACTTAAAACAGAGAAAGACGTACTTTCAAGAGTACAAAAACAAGAAAAATTAGGTAAATAAAAACTCACGATTTGTTATATATATATCGTAATTTAAACAATGTGATATGTAGGTAATAAAGTATGACGTCTTTTCTAGTCGTCTCAAAGTGACACCAGCTTGCCACCGGACACCCAGGGGATCCAGAGAGGGACAAAAAGGGCGTTGGTCCGGATGTTGACAGTTAGTTAGGTTACAGTGGATATTTTCGGACAGGGCCCGCTCAGTGCTAGGTCTCACGGCGGCCCTCGTGGCCGCCGTTTTGGTTCCTCCCTGCCTCCGCGGATTCATGCAGGACACCGAGTTTTCCTCAGTTAATCCTCAACTTTCCCCTGGTCTTGGTGCCACGTGAGACGTACTAGGAGAGCGTCTTTTGATCCCAAACTTTGTCCTTACTGTCCCGTGCGGACTTCCCACTCTACACGCCTTGCCACTCAACCCCGACTGCTTCCAACTCACTTTTTGGCTTACCCGGGTTTACGACAAAGACTGTATAAGTCGACAGGATTATTATGGCGGACAGTGGACAAAGGACTAAGGACGAGGACGGGGAACACTACGTGGACGCTTCTGAGGTGCCCGCCACTTTCATCCGGCCCAGCGTGGACAACTTGGTAAACCGACCCACCGAGGCCCTCCAAGAAGTGACGGCGTCACGTGACTATGCTTCGCCTATGGCATCTTATGACGGCACGTATCCGTCGAAAAACTTCTTCTGGCAATGAAAGCCGTCCGGATCGACATCGTGTACAAGTCTGTGAGGCTCCACGAGCTTCTCAAAGGTAAGCCCCTGTCGCTCTTCAATGACCTCAACTCGGCCTCTCGATCCTATTACCAGAACAAGCATTTTATTTCTTTTATATTATTATATTTTCTTTTATTTTTCATATCATTTTATTTGCTTTATTTTATTTCTTTAATTATCATTGTGTGTTTTACTACTTTTACATTATTTTAACCCCCAGTGTGAAATATTTTTTCTAAATTAGAATGCCATCTTTTAATGTTACCCTTATCTTTATTACAATCATCTTCGTCAATGCCATCCATTTTCAAAATCAATCAAGCTATCACCCTTTTTTTATTTGTATGCTAAATTTCTTTGTTTTATTTTTCTATACCTCAATCACTCAGCCATTATAAACCATCCAAATCCCACCATTATTATGAACATTTTATTTTACTATTATCATTGGTCATTATATCTCAGAATATTCAACCCTCATCAATCATTTATATTATTAAATTTAGAGTATTTTTTCACATCTCTGTCATCATATATAGATTTTAAAACTTTACAACTTCGTACTTTTAAACATTATTTGAGTTTATTTCAACAGTATACAATTTTTTTATTACCTCAAGATCGTCTATTTTCTGATATTCTCATTTCTATTAGATTAATAGTATTATTCCTTTTTTTTTTTGACGCCTCTCTCTATCTCTATCGCCCAAACCTATCCTCCTATATCACTTGCTCACACCTCCTTAACCTATTTCCTCTCAACCTCATACAGTCTCCCATTGAGTTTCTGTTGCCGCCCAATTTAATTTTTTATTAATTCATCTATTGGAGCATCCTTCCTCGGTATACAATTCCCGATAACGAGTTCAGGAAATCCATAGATTCTATATTTTTTTCTTCCATCACCCGACAACATCATTAATTGCATTCAACCATGTTGGGTTATTCAATCATCAATGGCAACAGTACCCTTTACCTTCCACAATCCTCACCTTTCCTATTTCCTACAGTCAAGAGTCTCTTGTTCGCCAAACAAATTTGATTTTTTTTAAATCATTTTTGATTCAACCAGCTGGCTCAACATTCCTCGCTGTATATTTCCCAACAGTGAGCTCAGTCGACCAGTTCGAGGTTTTTTTTTTTCTCAACACTCGAATCATCATTACAACCATCATTTTTACCATTTTATTACTATTTTTTCCATTTTCATCCGAGCTCAATCATCATTGGCAACAAAGCAACTCTTGACTCCACCTTTCCCATTCCTCCACTTTCAACTTACCTACCTCCCCTGTCTGATCTAATGTTGATTATGGAACGTCTTGGGAGTTCGGTCAATGAAAACAATACCTCACTTCCACAGGCACGTATTGCATTGCCGAACGCCATTGCAAGAATCAACTCAGACTTCCTCTCTTTTTACCACTGCGTCACTCTAAACCTTCAGATATCCATTATAAGTTTACTTGTAACCTTTTACTATTTTTGATAAGTTCGTTTTCCTTTTTCTCTCTCTCACCATGTGAGACGCCTCTGAATTTATAATTATGAAAAAATAAAAGACAAACCATAATGGCATTTCAATTTATTTACCACTTTTGACTTTTCCAAATATCGTCTAATTTGCGTTTATAAGCATTGCATCATGTGAGGAACACACTAACCTAAATACTTACTATATTTTTTAAAATCTTATTCATTTATATTTTTACGATCCTTGATGCGTGCGATTTTATATTTTAGAATCAATCCATATATTTTCGGATATTTCTTTTACATTATGATATTTCTTTTCCTTCCATCCCTAAACAGCTAAAACCATTAGCCAACCTATATAAACATCACCTGGAACCTTATATTATTTGACATCATTTTTTTAAATTTTCCATAGCCTACGTTTAAGATAATTTAACTTTAAAAATTTTGTTTTAACAGTGACGCCTTTCTACCAACTGTCCCTTCTCATATATTGATCCTTCCATAATTCTCTCGTCTCTTGATCCTTTTCCTTAGGCCTTCTATGCCTTCGTTCTAACCACCCCTCGTCCATCGCAGAGTTCCTGTTCGCCGACTTTTTTTTGTTGTTATTGATTTGCCCCAGTGGACTACTCCTTCCTCGCCATCCCATCCTGATGGTGTGTTCAGGAAAATCCATGGCTTATTATTATTATTATTTTTTATTTACACCCGGGTCACTGTCCCAGCATTCTTCATTTCACATTTTCTTTTTTCTTCAAACCCGGGTTCAATCAATTAATGGCAACAGTCGAACCTTGTTTTCATCAATCTCCCACCATCTTCTAACCTCTTCAACGGTTCCTGAGCTCCTGCTCCTCAACAATTTTTTTAAAATGATTCATTGACCTGGTACATTCTTCCTCCCCATGTTAACTCCACACGGAGAGCTTGGGTAACCAGCGAGATTTTTTTTTCTCTCACGCTCGACCCATCGCCATCATCAGCATGATGCGCCCACTCATTTTTCTTTTATTTTTTATCTGGTCGAACTCGATCACCGACAGCAGCGCAGCTCTTGAGCCTCCATTTCTTTTTAACCTTTTTCAGCCAGTTTCTCTCTCCCATATTCTACCATTACCTACCTCTCCTTCGAACTTCACGCCTTTTTCCATCTGATCTGATGCTACTTACAGGGCATCTTGATATTTCTGATCCCTGCAAACAATACTTCGCTTCTAAGCTCGTATTGCAGGGCAGGACTCCTGAGATGTCCTTTGCAGAAACCAATTCAGACCCTCTTCCTTTATTCTTCACTGCGTCACTGCCTATCCCAAACCTTTTGTTTAAGTCAATTTTCTTTTATATTTTATATTACTTTTATTATCTCTACTTCTCTTCGTTCCTGTATTTACATCCCTGAAACTATGTTGTAAATACTAATGACACCTTAAGTAACAAAAAACTGTAGATAGTATACCTACCTTTCCCAAATATTTACCCTCGCTATTGTGTGTTTTACTTTAAATTTATCCTTCCTGTGTACTCCTCATATTTTTTGTATTTTTATAATATTATATCAGTGTGTAATTCTACTCCCCTTTATCTTCATCTTTATTTTGGTAACTAATTTGTGCCCCAAATTATTTCCCATTTAATAGGTTTGCTAGCTTTTCGCTCCATTTTATTTCACTCCCCTAATCAAACCTTTTTCACTGGGGGGCACATTCTATCGTAATTTAAACAATGTGATATGTAAGTAATAAAGTATGACGTCTTTTCTAATCGTCTCAAAGTGACACCAGCTTGCCATCGGACACCCAGGGAATCCAGAGAGGGACAAAAAGGGCGTTGGTCCGGATGTTGACAGTTAGTTAGGTTACAGTGGATATTTTCGGACAGGGCCCGCTTATTGCTAGGTCTCACGGCGGCCCTCGTGGCCGCCGCCGTTTTGGTTCTTCCCTGCCTCCGCGGCTTCCATGCAGGACGCCGAGTTTTCCTCAGTTAATCCTCAACTTTCCCCTGGTCCTGGTGCCCCGTGAGACGTACTAGGAGAGCGTCTTTTGATCCTAAACTTTGTCCTTACTGTCCCGTGCGGACTTCTCACTCTGCACGCCTTGCCACTCAACCCCGACTGCTTCCAACTCACTTGTTGGCCTACCCAGGTTTACGACATATATATATATATATATCGTATATTTTAAACTGTATGGCCCTTTCAGTATATGTCACATATCTTCCAATTAGTTAGAGCCGATACCTTAAAAGATCCTACCCTTCTATTCAAATGTACACTATTTCTATTTATTACCACCCCATATTTTGTATATAAACTATTTGCATTTAAACCCTTTATTTGTATGTAAAACTAAAAATGTTGACGTCAAAATAAATATCCAAAGAGCGGTAAGCTGGGGACAGGGACAGAGGGGAGGAAAAAGGCAACGCCCAGCCCATGTGGGGCCCCAGGGACTCTTTATAGACGACCCCTGTAAACAGGACAGGTTTTGGCAGGGGGTCAGCAGCAGATGGTTCTAGGGTGTGTTTCTCGGCAGGCCGCTACACTCTCTCTCTCCATGTCTCGGTGATAAGCATCCAAGTTTGTGTCATGGCCTCTACCTCTGTCCCGTGGGCTGTCCCCGATCATTCTCGGTGCTAACATCTAGCCCTGCCTCTGTTTCTTCTTGTCCGCGTGTGGGAAGAACATCAACACTCGCCTCACGTACACACGACTGCCAGTTTATCCATACGTCGACATTTGCAACAATATTACATATATATATATATGGAAATTTTGCCGGGAGGAAAATGATCTAAAGAGACAAGGGTCGCCTCTCCCGTCAAAACAGACGTCTAAAACAGACGCCATCTATTGACCGTCGCCGCAACTAGCGGCCTCGGGTCGGTGACAAAGCCACAACACCAGCTTTGGCAAACTGAAAAGCGTCCACCTAGAGACCATGGTTTCGGGCTGATGGCCCTCGTCAGTCTAGGGCGGACTTTATTCCATGAGATCCACACGGGATCTAATGGAATCTTGACAATCTGCCAAAGAGGTGTTTTGCTGGCAAGGTGGCTGGGCCATATCTATGGCTAAAATATAGATGGAAATTTTGCCGGGAGGGAAATGATCTAAAGAGACAAGGGTCGCCTCTCCCGTCAAAACAGACGTCTAAAACAGACGCCATCTATTGACCGTCGCCGCAACTAGCGGCCTCGGGTCGGTGACAAAGCCACAACACCAGCTTTGGCAAACTGAAAAGCGTCCACCTAGAGACCATGGTTTCGGGCTGATGGCCCTCGTCAGTCTAGGGCGGACTTTATTCCATGAGATCCACACGGGATCTAATGGAATAAAGTCCGCCCTAGACTGACGAGGGCCATCAGCCCGAAACCATGGTCTCTAGGTGGACGCTTTTCAGTTTGCCAAAGCTGGTGTTGTGGCTTTGTCACCGACCCGAGGCCGCTAGTTGCGGCGACGGTCAATAGATGGCGTCTGTTTTAGACGTCTGTTTTGACGGGAGAGGCGACCCTTGTCTCTTTAGATCATTTTCCTCCCGGCAAAATTTCCATCTATATTTTAGCCATAGATATGGCCCAGCCACTTTGCAAGCAAAACACCTCTTTGGCAGATTGTCAAGATTCCATTAGATCCCGTGTGGATCTCATGGAATAAAGTCCGCCCTAGACTGACGAGGGCCATCAGCCCGAAACCATGGTCTCTAGGTGGACGCTTTTCAGTTTGCCAAAGCTGGTGTTGTGGCTTTGTCACCGACCCGAGGCCGCTAGTTGCGGCGACGGTCAATAGATGGCGTCTGTTTTAGACGTCTGTTTTGACGGGAGAGGCGACCCTTGTCTCTTTATATATATATATATATATCAAAAATAAAAATGGCATATCCTGACCAGGAGCACATGTGCTTTACAGAAGGCAGAGCGCCATATGGTGGAACAGAAATCAACTAAACATTGATTCAGCCTGTTCCCTGATATTTGGCCAATCCAATTTATTGATAAATCAAGAAAAGCCATCCACGAACGCGTTTCGCGCTTTTTGGCGCTCGTCAGCGTGGAGTAGGCTGTACCCCTGCGACCAAAAAGATTTCCTGGTCCCAGTAGCTTCTTGAAAATCCAAAAAATGGGTATTTAAGGCCAAACTTGCGTAATTTTCTTTTGTTTTTTCATATATATATAAACAGTATTTATATTTTATTGTAGCATTGGTAGGGATCGGACCGGGGTCACACAGGTATGTGATAAGATCACCAGACAGGGATATAGCACGCATAAAACACTTTAAATGTCTCCACACAATAATCCACCACACTGGCCTCCTCGCATTCCCTTAGCTCCCTCTTATATACAAACATGGCCACATTCGTCCAATGAGAAGACGTGAGAGATCGGTTCATTTAACAAAAGAACAACATTCTTCCCGCTAAATACTGAGACAAGATAAAACTGCTTATTATGATGCATTAGCGTGCCATCTGTCATGAAAATTCGAAACTCGTATAGACGCGTATGATACTTTTTGATATTAAGCAATTTATACTGCTCTTACTACAATGGAAAATTAATGGAAGGGCTTGGGTCATCAGTGGTGAACTCTCCCAGCGGTTTCGCCAGTTTAATTTACCATACCGCTGCTATATTGTATTTTTCAATCTTCCAAGAGTTTAGCATCAGTATCACTATAAAATGAGATCGAAAAATACAATATAACAGTGGTATGGTAGATTAAACTGGCGAAACCGCTGGGAGAGTTCACCACAGCAGTAGAAATTGTTTAATTTTTATAATAATCATACGCGTCTATGATAGTTTCGAATTTATAAATCTGCTTATGTTTGTCAATATAAAGTGACAAGATAAATCAATAATAAGGCAACTCTATTTTTAGATAACACCAAAAATATTTATTTATAAAGTCAATCTTGAAACAGGATGTATTTGCAATGTTGCGCCCAATACAAATAATGATTGTATAATACATATAATCTATTTTTAAAATAAATATAAATCTAAAATGGAAATTATAATTTAAAATATTTTGAAATAATTTCAAGCGAAAGCTGTAGCGTAAGCGAAGTTGTTAGTAATAAGAGATAGAGAGGAAATGTGAATCTGTTAACAAGTTGGGAATTAAATTGCAGAATAACTCTATATTCCTGAGTGAGAGGAGAAAGTTGAGCAGACGATCCATAAGTTTCCAGCAGGTGTGCCAGACCGCCATTTTGTAAATCACCACACAGCAGCCATTACTCTCCATTAGCCCCCCCCCCGTCAATTAGAATGGAAAGGTACAACTGGTATTTATCTCACTGAAGCTGCCGTGTAGACTTCAATATTAACAGAAGGGATCTGTTTAGAGAGAGAAATGGCTTCTATTCTATCACAGATTATTTCAGGGTGGCTTTGTCGTATATTCTATAAAATAGTCACAGAGAGAAATGGCTGCTATTCTCTCACAGATTATTTCACGGTTTTGTTTATTCTGTAAAATAGTCACAGAGAGATCTGTCACATAGAGAAATGGCTGAAATTATATCACAGATTATTTCACGGTGACTGTTTCGTATATTCTATAAAATAGTCACAGAAAGATCTTTTAAAGAGAGAAATGGCTGCTATTCTCTCACAGATTATTTCACGGTAACTGTGTCGTATATTCTATAAAATTGACTCCGTTACAGAGAGAAACGACTATATACTCATAGATTATCTCAGTGAAGCTGCCGTGTAGACTTCAATATTAACAGAGGGGATCTGTTTAGAGAGAGAAATGGCTGCTATTCTCTCACAGATTATTTCAGGGTGGCTTTGTCGTTTATTTAGATAAGGCATTAGACTTTGTTTTAAAACTTGAACGTTTGATAGAATAGTTTTACCGTTTATTCTGTAATTTAGTCACAGAGAGATATGTTACAGAGAGAAATGGCTGCTATTCTCTCACAGATTATTTCACGGTGTCGTTTATTCTGTAAAATAGTCACAGAGAGAAATGGCTGCTTTTCTCTCACAGATAATTTCACTGTGGCTTTGCCGTCATGCTGTGCCTACTTTTCGACAGTTTTGGATACCATATATCCTAAATATTTTAAGAAAGATCCGGAATATAGAGAAATGGATGTGCTATTCTCGTAGAATATCTCATTGAGGCGCTGTCGTATGGTCTGTAAAATATATATAATGTAATTTTTAAAGAGAAAAACGACTGCCATTTTCATAGATAATTTCACTATGGCTTGTCAGATAGTCTGTAATTATCAAAGAAATGCTATTTATAGGGAGAAACGACTGCCATCTCATAGATTATCTCACTGAGGCTGTCATGTAGTCTGTAAATTATTAAAGAAATGTTAGTTATAGGGAGAAGTGACTGCCATTTTCATAGATAATTTCACTGAGGCTGTCGTGTAGTCTGTAATTATTAAATAAATATCCTTTATAAAGAGAAACACGACTGCCATTTTCAAAGATTATCTGACTGAGGCTGTGTAGTCTGTAATATTTACATAAATATTCCTCAAATAGAAAAATGTTGCACTTCTCATAGATTATTTTACTAATACTGTCATTTAGTCTGCAATATTCAAAGAAATATCCGTTATAGGAAGAAACGACTACAATTCTCAAATATAATATCACTAAGGCTGTCGAATAGTCTGCAATATTCAAATAGAGATCCGCAATAGAGAGAAACAGCTGCCACCATTATAGATTATCTTAATAAGCCTGTCGTATATTCTGTAATATTCACAGATGGATAATAAATATAGAAAGAAATAGCTGCCACACATACTCTATACATACACACACATATATAGCTTACCAATGAAAAAATACAGAATTGAAAGAAATTCTCTAAGAAATCCACATTATTAGCTTTTAGTGGAGATTAAGGTCTTTAAATTGGTTATAAAGTTCAATGCCGTAAATAACTTCGGTTCTTAACTTTATTTGCCATTAGAACACACTTATAGGATAATTCTCGAAAGGAAATTGCGTCGGTTTGGATTGCTACAATCATCTTTCACAATTAGACTGAATTTTGCTTGTTTTGATTTTCTAATACTTGAACCTTACTTAAAGCCTTTCTTTACTTCTGCTATATCAACCTCTCTGTTATGTTTTTATTCCTTCTTCTACTACGTGACCGTATTATTCGAATTTGAATATCCTTGAAAGGAAAAAATTCATAACACTATAAACGTTGTTGCATCATCATGGCTAATGCACCTATTTTAATTTTTAATATTATTTTTCATATATTTTAAACGGACAAGGTACCTCGGTTGGCCGGTATTGTGATCAGGGTGCACGGACCGATCAGATCTGCTTCATGGACAAGACACCACCCACCATATATTTTTAATTCAAACTGATATTTTATATTTATTTAATATATTAAGAAAAATATATATTATGAATAGATTGTGTTTCATAAAAATCACCCTTCATATTTTGGTACACTGTGTGACTTCACAGCTCTCTTTGATGTGATAAATAAATAATTCTGGAGGCTACTTAAAGTTATCTCATTATTCACTTAGATAACCTTTTAGGATGGTTGAAATACTTTCTGATACAAGACAGGTCTGAGACGAGAATCAAGGCTGATGAGTCTGCCAAACGGGAACACCTGGTGCATCAATATGCATATATAAAAATAATATACACTCATAGACATAACTTAAGGAAATGAAAATCTTTGATATCACCGATAGTCTGTTTCTTTGAAGGAGACAGAGGCTATTCGCACTTGGTTATCTCGTGTGTCTTCAATAAAGGTTACTGTAATATATTTCAGAGTTATTGTCTGAATCCCGATATACATAGTAAAAGGTACAACTTCCTTAAGTTTTGTCCATGAGTGTATATTGGTTATCTCGTATGTCTTCAATAAAGGTCACTGTAATTTCTCTCAGAGTTATTGTCTGAATCCCGATATACATGCTGAAAGGTACAACTTCCTTAAGTTCTGTCCATGAGTGTATATTTGTTATCTCGTGTGTCTTCAATAAAGGTCACTGTAATATCTCTCAGAGTTATTGTCTGAATCCCGATATACATGCTGAAAGGTACAACTTCCTTAAGTTCTGTCCATGAGTGTATATTGGTTATCTCGTGTGTCTTTAATAAAGGTCACTGTAATATCTCTCAGAGTTATTGTCTGAATCCCGATATACATGCTGAAAGGTACAACTTCCTTAAGTTTTGCCCATGAGTGTATATTGGTTATCTCGTATAACTTCAATAAAGGTCACTGTAATATCTTTCAGAGTTATTGTCTGAATCCCGATATACATGCTGAAAGGTACAACTTCCTTAAGTTTTGTCCATGAGTGTATATTGGTTATCTCGTGTGTCTTCAATAAAGGTCACTGTAATATCTCTCAGAGTTATTGTCTGAATCCCGATATACATGGTGAAAGGTACGACTTCCTTAAGTTTTGTACATGAATGTATATTGGTTATCTCGTATGACTTCAATAAAGGTCACTGTAATATCTCTCAGAGTTATTGTCTGAATCCCGATATACATGGTGAAAGGTACGACTTCCTTAAGTTTTGTACATGAATGTATATTGGTTATCTCGTATGTCTTCAATAAAGGTCACCGTAATATCTCTCAGAGTTATTGTCTGAATCCCGATATACATGCTGAAAGGTACAACTTCCTTAAGTTCTGTCCATGAGTGTATATTGGTTATCTCGTGTGTCTTCAATAAAAGGTCACTGTAATAACTTTCAGAGTTATAATCCCGATATACATGCTGAAAGGTACAATTTTCTTAAGTTTTGTCCATGAGTGTATATTGGTTATCTCGTGTGTCTTCAATAAAAGGTTATTGTAATATCTTTCAGAGTTATAATCCCGATACACATGCTGAAAGGTACAACTTTCTTAAGTTTTGTCCATGAATGTATATTGGTTATCTCGTGTGTCTTCAATAAAAGGTCACTGTAATATCTTTCAGAGTTATAATCCCGATATACATGCTGAAAGGTACAACTTTCTTAAGTTTTGTCCATGAGTGTATATTGGTTATCTTGTGTGTCTTCAATAAAAGGTTATTGTAATATCTTTCCGAGTTATAATCCCGATATACATGGTAAAAGGTACAACTTCCTTAAGTTTTGTCCAAGAGTGTATATTGGTTATCTCGTATAACTTCAATAAAGGTCACTGTAATATCTTTCAGAGTTATTGTCTGAATCCCGATATACATGCTGAAAGGTACAACCTCCTTAAGTTTTGTCCATGTGTGTATATTGGCTATCTCGTGTGTCTTCAATAAAGGTCACTGTAATATCTCTCAGAGTTATAATCCCGATATACATGGTGAAAGGTACAACTTCCTTAAGTTCTGTCCATGAGTGTATATTGGTTATCTCGTGTGTCTTCAATAAAGGTTACTGTAATATCTTTCAGAGTTATAATCCCGATATACATGCTGAAAGGTACAACTTCCTTAAGTTTTGTCCATGAGTGTATATTGGTTATCTCGTGTGTCTTCAATAAAGATTACTGTAATATCTCTCAGAGTTATTGTCTGAATCCCGATATACATACTGAAAGGTACAACTTCCTTAAGTTCTGTCCATGAGTGTACATCTCTTTACAGATTCGTGTAATTTCATTCTTAAATTTATATAACAAAGGACACATTACGAAATCTCCATGTAATATCCTTAAATAAAAAAACAATTGCGGTGTTACATTTCCCTTTTATTATTCTTAATATACTCGACCTGTACAATCTTCAATTCACCAGTGATTTTAAGCAACCAAACAGGGCTTTGACACATATAAGAGCAAATTCGATTTGCTTTCTTCGCGTTTAAACAAATGGTGCACTTATATTAATATTTTTATTTTTTTGTACCATGTGTGTATTTGTAATAGGCTTCAAACAACACTAAAATTATAAAAAGTTTTTTAAATCACAATGTGTAACTAGGTTTATAAATTATAGTTAAGAAATAGTCGATATATCTTTGATATAATAAGCTTGCAGAAGAATGATTTTTGCTTTGATTTTTAAAATTAAAAATATACTTATTGTGAAATACACACGCACAAACACACACACACTTTTATAATATCAATACCTTTTAAATCAACCAATACGAAATTACATTGCAAAGTGGTTTTAAAAAATCAAATACTTTTTTTTCATAGTGAATTTCTAGTCTACGAAAAGATCGCTATTTATTTTTTGACAAACAAATAGTCATAGCTTTTAAAAACTGCCGATATTTCATATTTTGAGGTCTGCAGAAATGTTATTTTCGCCTGAGAACTTACATTTATGAATCAAAAAAGAACCTTTTTGTGGAAATAATTTTTTGAAATTTGAAAATTTGCCTATATATGTCTCACTGAATGGGTAATAATTCATCTTTTTTAAATGCCACGTTATGATTAAAAAAGTGTACTTTTGAATATTAAATGCAAATTTTAAAATCACTATATTTTCTATATATGATTCCAAAAGAATGGCACCAGTAAATATTTGTCAAAAAGATGTCCATCTTTTAAAAATATATAATTATCCATAGTACACGTGAACAGGTTATGATAATAATGGTAGATAGTTAGCGACTGCTTTTACTACAAGTACGCCACCTGTCTACACACGTGTAAAATAATAAAAAATAGAAAAAGGCCAGATGCTGATATAAAAAAAAAGAGGCATATCCTGACCGTTCACGGAACAAGCTAAAATCAACGTTTAGTTGAAATTTGTTCCACTATTTGTTACACATTTCTGCCATCTAAAATGCTTATGTGAGCGGTTAGGAAATGTCTTATTTGTGTGTTTTTAATGTCTACACATGTAGAAGGCAATTTCTAGTAGCCCAGGGGTCGGCACACTGCAGCTGGTGAGCCACATGTGACTCTTTGGATGTGAAACTCTTTATATAGT
The DNA here is from genome assembly GCA_030710605.1 of Cordylochernes scorpioides. NCBI lineage: Eukaryota > Metazoa > Arthropoda > Arachnida > Pseudoscorpiones > Chernetidae > Cordylochernes > Cordylochernes scorpioides. The sequence goes on along the minus strand of CP092884.1, from coordinate 28,909,338 downwards.
CCCATACGTAAATATTATTTATGTGAATACTATTTATTGTTGGAAATGAAAACATTTTGTGGCTCTTTAAAAACTTTTAAATTTTGTAAATTGTAATTTTTTACTTTTCCGACTCAAAGGTTTGCCGTCCCCTGTTGAATCTGACTTTTACTAACTTCGTCATGGCTGGTGAACACTTTGGACTAGATTAGGGTTAGTAAACCAGGGAGCTAATCCCGAGACCTCCCTAAATTATATATATAAGAAGTAGTATAATCATTTACTTCCAAAAATATAATGAATACTATATACACTCATGGACAAAACATAAGGAACTTGTATCTATTAGCATGTATATCGGGGTTATAACTCTGAAAGATATTAAAATGACCTAAAAGGCATAACCTGACAACGAGCATATAAGCTTTTTAGGACAAAACTAAAGGAAGTTCTATCTGTTAGCATATATATCGGGATTGAGACAATAACTCTGTAAGATATTACTGTGACCTTTATTGAAGACACACGAGATAACCAAGTGTGAACAGGTTGTACCTTTTAGCATGTATATGGGATTCAGCCAATAACTCTGAAAGATATTTCAGTGATCTTTATTGAAGAAACACGAGATAACCAAGTGTGAACAAGTTGTACCTTTTAGCATGTATATCGGGATTCAGAAAATAACTCTGAAAGATATTTCAATGACCTTTATTGAAGAAACACGAGATAACCAAGTGTGAACAAGTTGTACCTTTTAGCATGTATATCGGGATTCAGACAATAACTCTGAAAGATATTACAGTGACCTTTATTGAAGACACACGAGATAACCAAGTGTGAACAGCCTCGGTCTCCTTCTTTCAGTTTTGTCCATGATTGTAGATTATTATTAAAAATATTTCTTTAGGTTTTCATAAAGATATAAGTGATAACAAAATGTCATTAAAATTTAAAGAGGTTAAACAAAACCTTATTATCAATATTTGTTTGCTCTATCTTGGATTGTACACATAGAAGTTTAATCTTATGTGAAACTTTCCAAAAATCTAATCAAGTAGTAATAAAAAGATAGACAATGATAAAAAATTTAATCAAATTTTATTTTGTCGAATTCGAGAAAAAAATAAAGTTTTTATGTTGTACAATAAATAGAATTCTTGTTAAATTAGAAGCTGTTTCGTTTATTAAAAAATGGAATTCGAGATTTAATTTTTAAATTCTGATATAATTTTTACAAAGAATTATTTTTTTAAATGAATATAGTAAATCATATATATATATGGTAATTTAAACCAACAACCCCATATTGTATATAACTTATAACAAGAATTTCATGTTGTATCATAGAAACACATCTGTAAATGATTATACGCATGATTGACATGTGTCATTACATCATCATATGTAATGTACTTTGTACAAACTGAGGATAAATAAATAAAACTCTGTAATAGATTAAGAGTTGAACTAAAGCAAAGGTCAAAAACGTCTAAAATCGAGATAGATTTAGAATTCCCATTACAAAGTCTAAAGATAGATTGGTAACTGTCAGGATGGCGCCAGTTTAGAATTTCGCCACACGATCCACAGTTTTCACATCTGCTGAAATGCAATACTCCCTTTCTCAGAAAAGGTATATAAAGCCTCCGTCTTAGCCAAAAATACAGTTACTTCACCATCTGTGTGAGCCCTCGTCGGTTGTACCCCAGGTCCACCTCATCCACCACGTAGACCAGTAAGAACTCTTCTATCTCCATCTTTCGCTTCTAGCTCAACTTTTATCTGTTCACGGAACTTTCTTAGTGCAACTGTGTCTTCGCATTTTGTGTGGACATCCCCAAGCTTTCCACTCTGCCTCGACCACCACTGCCTGTACTCCGTGAAAACTGTTGAAGGTCTTCCAAGGTGCAGAGAGGTACTGGAAAACTCCACATCCTGACTGTTCCTCTCGGTCAACACAGTATAGCGAGATTTGACAGGGACTCACACCATAGTTTAAGTTGACTGGAAACCTCATCACAGTTTTAGTCGCCAGGATTCTACAAGAGTCAACAGGATCACACCACAGATATATATATATATATTAAAAATAAAGAAGGCATCTCCTGACCACGAGCCATCTAAAAAGCACATGTGCTCGTGGTCAGGAGATGCCTTCTTTATTTTTAATATCAACACCTGACCCACTTATCTTTTATTTTTTTCTATTGTTTTTCATAAATATATATAATCATTTTCAAAATGTTGATGGACTTTTAGTAAATAGAAAATAATAACAAAAGTAATAAAAAATAACAACATTTTTAATACTAATTTTTATAATACAATTTATAAATAATATATTACTAATATCATAATATGTTCAAAATATATGTTAATAAGTTATTTAAATATATCATTATATTGTAACATTTATAATTTATCACTGAATTATTCAATTTTAATAATCTATATTGTAAGATTATAAACTCAAAAGGAGCTTCTTCTATATAACATGTTTATTTTGCTAGCCTCAGAACGACATCGTTCTTCAACGGGCGTAAAGACAAGGTGTGATGTGAGATGTGTGCAATTATATAGACGTACATTGAGAGCCAAGATATATACAAATTTGTAACTCAGGTAGAATTAGAAATTGAGAAATAAACCAGTTATGTAAATCCTTGTATAAGAGTATGGTAAACAATCTTAGTATAAAGTTGAGAAATAAGCAAATGAGGGATACATCTGAAATAGGATATTGTGATTCATGGCTATTGCATTAATAAATGGAAATTCTCCGGGATTTCTTGTTGATGCTATGCATAATTGCACCCATCTCACATCACGCCTTGTCTTTTACGCCCGTTGAAGAACGATGTCGTTCGAAAGCTAACGAAATAAACATATTCTATAGAAGAAGCTCCTTTTGAGTTTATAATCTTACAATATAGTTATGGTGATCGAAAGTTGATGTCTACAATTTTAATCATGATTTAGAATTTCCTTTTTTTGCTTATCCATAAGTACACGTGGTACAGGTCATTATAATCATGGTGGGTAGAAGTAGGGGACTGCTTTTACTCTAAGTGCACCATATGTCTACACATTTGAAAATCTGTTCGACTTTGCACTTACAAATGTGCTAGAGCCCCATTTAGTTACTTGCACTCGCTGGTGGGGTTGGACTTTTGTAAGAATCGGGGGCCATTGGAGCGGAATCTTTTTTTACATTTGTAAATCAATGTGATGATTGTTTTCATATTTTGATCTTTAGACTCATAAATAAAATATTTGATCGATACGTTTTATTTGTATAACTAATTACCTAACAATATAATCAGATTATATGTTTAAAATTTCAATAAGATCAAGTCTGAAAATATTTTTCGTCCCTTTTTTTCCGCGTTTATTTGTATTTATTCAAAGTTCAAAACTTTTTGATGAAGATCGGCTGATACACACACAAAAGCCTTTATTAGGGACTTGCCTCATACAGATTTTCCCAATTGGGTAAGATAATAATCGTCTTATGTTATTTACATAAAAATTGAACTGGCTTTACTCTTCGTCTCAAAGTCATTCACTTGTTGACTGGTCCTTACATAATGATGATCTAAAAAGTTTATAGTATGCTATTGCCGTAGATTTGTTTGCTGATATTTTTGAAAGCAATACGTAGGGTGAAATGTTGGTACATTTGTTGATATAGGGCCTTCCTCTCTACATCAAGGGCTGTACAATTAAGCAGGTAATGGGGGAGTTCTTCAGTAATTTCCCTGTCACACAGTGTAAGATCGGCTGATACAAAAATTCCTATAGAGGATAAAATAAATTATTGTTATACTTTGACAAAGGTTGGCGTTCAGGCAACTGAAATATTGGTACCTTCAAGAACCCAATGTTTTTTTATTATTTAAATATTTAATTATGGATTATTCTAGTTTCAAAGCGAATTCAAAGTCTATTAGTTGATGGATTTACAATTCAGCATTATCTTATAATAAAATAAAAACGGTATTTATAAAATTATTTGAAAAATTATTTTTATTACTTAGATTAACATAAAATATGTTTGTTCTGTCTGAAAAAGAACATATCCTTAAACTTTCAAATTTATTACGTTCTGAAGAGGAAAAATTCTTTTAAAAAATAAAATAATATCAGAATTGTTTCAAATGTATATTTTTTTCTTATTTTTCTGGGTGTTATCACGTTTTCTTTGATGGTTAAAAGTCAAAAGGAACAAAAGAAATGCAACGACTGCGGTTTTCTATTGTGCCTCGATCGAAGAAAGGAGAGTTTGTTAAACTGGGTGAGTGAGGAAGTTGCTTTTTGTGCTTGAAAGAACATTCTTCTGATACTTAAATTCACTATAACTTGTTCTTATGGTTATTTTACTTGTATAGTAGAACCTCTATGGGAGGACACCTCTCTATAAAGGACAGTTTTAATTTTCAAAATTACCATTTTACTATTTAATAACTCTCCGCTAAGAGGCCACCTCTCCCTAAAGGACACTTTGGCTCTGCAATTAGGTGTCCTTTACAGCGAGGTTCTACTGTAATCTACGTTAAAATAAGACTTTTACACTCAATTCTTTATTGTGTCGATTATTAAAAAAATCTAGAATCATTCTGAGTAGCAGAATATCACATTTTTTCTTATTGATTTTAATCGTTTGGTAAAAATATTGCAAATTTCTATTAGAATCACACACTATTATAGTTTTAAATATTATATTTTTGTTATTATTTTTAAAAAAATATAAATATTGTGAATTAAACAATCAATATCGTTATTAAAACATTTAGGGAGTTCGCGGAGAGATGTTATTAATTGTCGGTTTTCGACAGTCATGACCCGGGATCGAATCCCGCATTGGGAACTTTTTTAATCTGAAGAAAATATTACTTCAATTGCCCCCGATTATTGTACCAGTCAACCCCTACTAGCGAGTGCAAGTAACCAAACGGAGCCCTGCCACATTTATAAGTGCAAAATTCGAAATTTTTATAGGTAGAGAGCGTTTTAAAAATTATTTATTAATAAACCAGACGCGATATTGAAGCATTTGCGCCTATTACAGACGAAACAAACAAAACAACAAACAAATTAGAACTTAGAATTAAATATTTACAAATTTACATGTATTATTCGACAGAGTTCATAAAATTTATATAGACAACTAGACGAATGACTCGGGCAACGCCCGGGTTTACCCGATTAAATGTTTTATTCAAACACTATTCGTTACAATTATAAATTGGCGCCGTGGATGTCACTCTTGTGAAACGTCCCGCTTCAAACTTTACATGTACATTAGGTCAGCTGATATTACCTCCCATCTTAACCGCTAGAGGCGCTGCTCGCGAGCAAAAGGGCAAACTCGACGAATATTCGGGATAGAGACCTGAAAATTTCACTATAAGTTTTTCCAGATTCTACTCTATATACTGTTAAAATTTCAGTCCGATTAGTTACGATATAAATCTTCAAATCGAGCGAGCGTCTATAAATATTTCGATTTAGATCAAGTATTCTAATTATTAAGCGAACACTATTATTAATAAAATTTTGAGAAGATTTCGATTTTAAACGTATTTATAACATTGATAGAGGGCGCTGTTCGTGAGCTAAACAGAATAATTTGAATATATAGTTTTAATATTTAATTTATATATAACTTAAAATAGCCTATCGCTTTCCTCGTATTTTTCTTACCTATGTATGGAAATTTTGGTACTGTAAAAAAAACTTTGCTTCAATAATATATTTAAAAAAAAACACCCAGGCTAAGTTTCGAACCAAGGTTGTGGAAATACGAAGCCGCACACCTAACCATTAAGCTACGCTTGGCATCATAAATATTCGCATGTAAAGCTATTTCAGGCCTTACATATTTCTAACGACCTTTTTAAAATAGGGTTTTGAAACATGGAAATTATAATACTTCAAATAAATAGAAATAGAGTGAACACAAATAAAACATACCAAATATTTCAAATTAGAGCAGTTATTTTAAACGGCGAATTAGATCAGTTATATCTAAAAATGAAAATATATAAATAAATAAAACATACCAAATATTTCAAGAGCATATTATATTATATTATATGTGTTATTAAGCGAACTATTATTAATAGAATATTGAGAAGATTTAGATTTTAAACGTATTTATAACCTTTCAGTACTTGATAGAGGGCGTTGTTCGTGAGCTAAGTAGAATAATTTGAATATATATTGTTTTAATAATTGATTTATATTTTCTTTAAAATAGCCTATCGTCATCCCCGTTTTTTTTACCTATGTATGGAAATTTTGGTTTGAATTAGTGAACTACTGCGAATTTGTATACCGGACATACAAACCAACAAACATACAAACATTCATTTATATATATATAGAAGTGGCTGATGTAAGAGAGTTAAATCATTTAAATCAGGGAACAATCGATGTCTCACTTCTACAAAGTTCGGACAGTCGTAGATAAGGTGAAGAACAGTTTGTTCAGTTTCTCCGCAGGAACAATTTCAACTGTTTTTATTTCGATATTTCTACATATGTAGACATGTGAGGCTCTTACAGTAAACGCAGTTACTTAGACAATGATAATCTCCCTATTCACTATAAAAGAATAAACACAAGTCGGGAAGAAGAGCTTCTTTATATAAAAGGACGATCGTACAAGTTTTCGTACCCGTAGAAGAGCTTCTTTATATAAGAGGACGATCGTACAAGTTTTCGTACCCGTAGAAGAGCTTCTTTATATAAGAGGACGATGGTACAAGTTTTCGTACCCGTAGAAGAGCTTCTTTATATGAGGACGTTGGTACAAGTTTTCGTACCCGTAGAAGAGCTTCTTTATATAAGAGGACGATGGTACAAGTTTTCGTACCCGTAGAAGAGCTTCTTTATATAAGAGGACGATGGTACAAGTTTTCGTACCCGTAGAAGAGCTTCTTTATATAAGAGGACGATGGTACAAGCTTTCGTTCCGTAGAAGAGCTTCTTTATATAAGAGAACGATGGTACAAGTTTTCGTACCCGTAGATGAGCTTCTTTATATAAGATGACGATGGTACAAGTTTTCGTACCTGTAGAAGAGCTTCTTTATATAAGAGGACGATGGTACAAGTTTTCGTACCCGTAGAAGAGCTTCTTTATATAAGAGGACGATGGTACAAGTTTTCGTACCCGTAGAAGAGCTTCTTTATATAAGAGGACGATGGTACAAGTTTTCGTACCTGTAGAAGAGCTTCTTTATATAAGAGGACGATGGTACAAGTTTTCGTACCCGTAGAAGAGCTTCTTTATATAAGAGGACGATGGTACAAGTTTTCGTACCTCTAGAAGAGCGGCTTGTACGATCGTCCTCTTATAAAATAATCTTTTCTACATGACTTGTGTTTCTTCTTCTATAACAGTTACTAACTACCCACCATGATTATCGTGGCCTGCACACCATGTGTACTAGGGATGATAATAATAATAAAATATGTAGGCACATCTACAGATGAATAATTTTAAAGAGATATATGTAATAAAATATTCATTTATAAAAGTGTATTTTTTTAATTGCAGAATTGTAAAAAAAATAAACAGATTCTAAATAAACAATTGACTTGATAGGACGCTAGTTGAAATGACATAATTTGATATAAGTTGGCTGCCGTTAACTTTTGAAAAAAACGTCATTCTGTCTTCATTAATATTCTGGTAGTCGAAAAAATATAGTGCGAGATAACTCAGTTTCTATTTTGTCTCTGCAGAGATAACATTTTGCATTTATTTATTTGAATTTAAAGTCCCCCCAGGGACACTTGCGCTGACATACATGTATGTCTTTACACTTACCTATACATATCTATATATATAAAATTGAATGTCTGTGTGTGTGTGTGTCTGTGTGTGTGTGTGTCCTCTATGGATTCAAAACCCATACATCCAATCGCCGTGTAATTTTGGGATATTATTAGGTGTATCTCCGGAAAGGTTTACGAAAAATAATTTCTTGAATATCTTTAATATCCTTAGAGTTATTTGCAGATTTGTAGCTTTAACTCGCAAGCAACGCCATCTTGCAACGGAGATCTGCCCCTCCCCCCCACCGTCCGGCCGCCGGCCAGTTGGTTGGACATTCCAAGTTCCCACCGACCAATCAGAGGGATCAAGAGCCCCCTCCCCCCCCCCCCCCCCCGTCCGGCCGCCGGCCAATCACAATCAGAGTGATCAAGAGGTCCTGGCGCGCGGGGGGCGGGTGACCTCCGGGAACTACGTCCATCTTCCATAAACGACCATAATTTTATTCAACTTATCGAGTATTTTTCAAGGGACCGGGAAAATATGTTCACTAGATAAAACGATGATTTTGTAATGTAGAAAATTAGGAAAGACAAAATTCAGGATGACACGGCACACAGGGACCGGGAAAAAATAATCACTTTATCGAGAGATTCACGACCATGACTTTATTCAACTTATCGAGTATTTTTCAAGGGACCGGGAAAATATGTTCACTAGATAAAACGATGATTTTGTAATGTAGAAAATTATGAAAGACAAAATTCAGGATGCCACGGCACACAGGGACCGGGAAAAAATGTTCACTTTATCGAGAGATTCAAATTTACGAGTTTCAAATTATCAAAATATATATATTTTTTATAAGTTTATAGAGAATTGTTTTACCAAATGTTCGTTAGACAAACCTTTACTCGTGTAAAACCTCGGGCGAAGCCGGGTACGTCCGCTAGTTTACAATAATTTTAGGCCGTTAAGAATAGTCGTAAGATATTAAAAAGAATAAAGAGAGAAAATTAGAAAAAGCATTGTCATCAAATATTAACATAAAAAATATTTATTTATTATTATTATTAAAAGAGAAGATAGCATTTTGTATCGTCTCCTTTCTGGAAACATTCGTATGTTACAAACGTTGACTGTCTGAAATAGTTTAAATTTGTAAATAATAATGTACACTTATAGACAAAACTTAATGAAGTTGTACCTTTTAGCATGTATATCGGGATTCAGACAATAAATCTGAAAGATATTACAGTGACTTTCATTGAAGACACACGACATAACCAATATACACTCATAGACAAAACTTAAGGAAATTGTACCTTTTAGCATGTATATCGGGATTCAGACAATAACTCTGAAAGATAGACTCATGAACAAAACTTAAGGAAGTTGTACCTTTTAGTATGTATATCGGGATTCAGACAATAACTGAAAGATATTACAGTGACCTTCATTGAGACACATGAGAAACCCAAGTGTGTAAACATTCATGGATAAAACTTAAGGAAGTTATACCTTTTAGCGTGTATATCGAGATTCATAAAATAACTATGAAACATATTATAGTGACCTTTATTGAAGACACACGAGATAACCAATATACACTCATGGACAAAACTTAATGAAGTGGTACCTTTTAGCATGTATATCGGGATTCAGACAATAAATCGGAAAGATATTACAGTGACCTTCATTGAAAACACACGAGATAACCAATATACACTCATAGACAAAACTTAAGGAAGTTGTACCTTTTAGCATGTATATCGGGATTCAGACAATAACTCTGAAATATATTACATTGACCTTTATTGAAGACATACGAGATAACCAATATACACTCATGGACAAAACTTAAGGAAGTTGTACCTTTTACCATGTATATCGGGATTCAGACAATAACTCTGAAAGATATTACAGTGACCTTCATTGAAGACACACGAGATAACCAAAATACACTCATGGACAAACTTAAGGAAGTTATACCTTTCAGCATGTATTTCGGGATTCAGACAATAACTCGGAAAAATATTTCAGTGACCTTATTTTATCATATGCAAACACCTTTTGAGATATATTCTTATGATTCAGTTGTTGTGTTTTAGTTTCATTATACTTAAAATTAAAAATATGTAATATTAAATCTCTCTCTCTCTCTCCATTGTTGTTTTAACAATTGAAATTTTAGAAATATTTAACAAATACTCTCTTTCAGGTATTTAGAGCATTGAGAAAATATATCTCTAACTACTCAGTTTACTCAAGAACGTAGACAAATTAGTTCCGATGAATATTTTCCAAAATTTGAGATGCTTAGCGAAAAAAATCAAACTTAGAAAGTATGCAAATATTGGGTATTTTTTTTAACCCTCCACTCTCATCTTATTTATACCTAAACGATATGTTTATAATTGCTGTACAATCACAAATATTTTGAAAAGAATTGTGAACAACTTACAAGATCAATGCAAAAACATATATAACGATATGATTAAAAACATTTATACAGGCTATCAGAATATTCAAGAAAAATTCAAAGTTAACCAAACGATAACAATGAAACTCAAGGATGAAAGAATTCCAAACAAGTATTCTGTGTAACTCAGAAAACTCTTGTGATTAATACTATATATAAATATTAAGAATTTTACAAGGGAACGATTTTTAATCAATTAACACATCATTATGTGAACATTTGATTATTAATGGAGTCAAATTATTAACTGAAAAGCATTTTCAAAAAGGTATTAAAGTAGCAACGTTTCCACAAGATATTCCTAGATCATTATCAATGAAATGTCTACCATCAATGAAGCCAAGATATTAACTGAACAACTTCCCTAAAACGTCAAATATTATTTTATTAATATTTTTGACCAATTATAATTTTCCCCGTTACCAAAAAATGTATTTATTGCAGTTTACAAAGAAAATTAACTTTTAATATTTAATGAATTCAAAACTATATCTACTTTGAAATATCATTTATATTTATTTTATTGTATTATAGCTTATACCCTCTCTATATCCACAATAAACATATAAATAGGGGGTCGGTGGAAGGATGGTCTAAACCGTTGGTTTTTGACTCTACGACCCGGGTTCGATTCCCGCATTGGGCACTTTTTTTCTGATTAAAAAAAAATGCGCCAATGGCCCCCGATTCTTGCAAAGGTTCAACCCAACCAGCGAGTGCAAGTAACCAAACGGGGCCCTGTCACATTTGTAAGTGCAAAGTCGAACTGCTTTTCACATGTGTAGACATGTGGTGCACTTACAGTAAAATCAGTCGCTTACTTCTACTCACCATGATTATCATGGCCTGTACCACATTTACTAGGGATAAGCAAAAAAAAAGCATATAAATATTTATTTATAATCAAAAGAGGCATATCCTGATCACGTTCACATGAACTTTTTAGATGGCAGAGCGCCATCTAGTGGAACAAAAATCAACTAAACGTTGATTTAACCTGTTCTCTGTTATTTGGCCAACCCGTTTTCTTGATAAATGGAAATCTATGACCTTCTGGTAACATCCTAGACCTCTTATAGCCAGCATATTTTGGAGTTTTCTCTTCCTTATTTCTTCAATTTTTCTCAGAGTAAACATATTTTCACATGGATCAACCAGGATTAATTTCATTTAATATTGAAATTGTTGTTCTTTTATCTGTACATGATACTTTGAGTAGCTTTCACCATGTCCACATTTAAAAAAAACATCATATATATTTTTGAAATTATTATTTTTATGTATATAAAGAAGCACAAGGCGCCTCTCCCGTCAAAATAAACGTCAATACTATTCTCCATCTATTGACCGTCGCCGCAAACTTGTTACCTACCCGAGTCCGCTAGTTTGCGGCGACGGTCAATAGATAGCGTCTAGTTTGGATGTCTATTTTGACGGGAGAGGTGACCTTTGTCTTTTTCGATCAATATCCTCCCGGCAAAATTTCTATCCGCGTATAAAGAGATTATAGTCATAAATTGTAATTTAAAATTAATTATTCAGAGTAATCAAAATATATTATTACGACGAATCTCGATCAAATAAAAAAATAATTCAGTAAAAATATTGATTTAAAATTTTCGTATGAGATTTAATTATTTTTGCCTATTATATATATAAATACATTTTTATTCAGCATTATTTACCATAACAGCATAAGTTTTAATTAAAATAACACAGATATTCTCAAAAACTTCATTTAAAAAATGGCCATACATACAAAACATAAATATTTAATTTAATTATTGGAACTAAGTCTACATTTAATTTTTAGATACAGCCATAAAAAAAGATTTTTTGGCAACGTTAGCTAAATATATATATTTTTATAAAATTAAAAAATAAATATTGATTTGGATTTCTTTTCCAGTGGAGTTAACACCCTCCTTTTTCCTTTTCACTAAAAAAAAAAGATTTAAGAAATAAAGGCTCTTTAGAAAAAAATGAAGAATTTTCAAAGGTTTTTATTTGAGGAAAACTTTCCACTCACTCAGCTCATGAAATATTAATTATCAGACATACTATCTGCCACATGCACTTAGCTTTCAAACTCTTCCAAACGATCAAAGCTTCTTTTGTTATTTTCGTCTGCGTCGAATAAAATTGGCGCGATTTTTATTGTGTATCTTATGCAACATAAAATATAATATATATGAATCAATATATTTTCTCCATTAATATTTTTTATGTTTATACACTCTATATAAATATGAAATATTTTATATACGCGTTGTTTTCTAGTAATTTCGTTTGAATGCATCATTTCTAACTAATTAGAAAAAAATATTTGTAAAATAAGAAAAAGATGGTTTTGTGCAATTAGAAAATATTTAACATTGCCATTTTTATTTTAAATGAATCGATACAACAAAATGGCGATAATTCACCACAGAATATTTTTCATATTCAGTGAATAAACTCAATATCTATCTAATTGAATATCCGGCTTAACATTTATAGATTCTCTGTCATGTGACCTTAATCAACCAATTAGCATTATGTTTATTAGCCAATCAGCGTGCAGTGTTTCCTTAGTTCAGAGGTAATGAATAACGAATATAAGACCGTGTCAGAGTTATATATTTATGGAAATTATGTTTATAAATCAAATAATTTTTATTTAACTTTGTGTACTTTTATAATATATAGATATTATATGTGAAAAAATAATAGGGACACTTGCGCTGTCATACATGTATGCCTTTACATTTTGTCCAGTTTGCCAAAGGAATAATAAATCCGAACTGAAACACTATATATTTGAATGTACGTCACTTTTTGCGGTAGAGCTGCTCATCCACACTTTTCACTCTATTCCTTTCTTTCAGACTTGATGGATAATGGGTCAGCTATTTTATAGTTCTTTAATTTTTCCAAGACTGCAAGGAGAAAAAAAAACCTAACAAAGTAACTGAACTGTGGGAAATATTTTCTTCTTCACAAGGTGCAACCATTTACTTAATAATCTACTTCTTCACTGTGTTATATGCACGAAAAACGATATATATAGTCTCAACCTTTGTACATAGATTTTCCTTTTCTTCTTTTTCTCTTTTCTGAGCGAGGATTCAGTTTCTTTCCCTGCTTCTCATTTCTTTTTAGATTCCTTTCTAACAGAAGAATGGTCTGTGTATAAGACGGAATGTCTTAATAAAGGCTTGTGTGAGTGCCTTTACATTTGTCTATACATATATATTTACAATAATGGTAAACCGTAAAGAGAATAGTCAACGATGAAACACATCTATATATAAGAAATATTCACTATAACAATTAGGTGTCTATTCTATATACAGTTACGAGCGTCTTTCCTAATCAATCAGCCACCTCTGTCACCGTTTGCTTTTAATGGTTGGCTTCGGTCACGCCACCTTTGCCCCCCCCCCCCCCTCCTGCCGGCGGCGCGCGCCCGTTGGCTGCCGACGAGCACGTGACTTCCCTGTGCGCGCGCATGGCGGGCGGTAGACTTTAGTTATTCTATATACAGTTACGAGCGTCTTTCCTACGGAAGCCAACAGTACATAGGCAGATAAAGCACATAGGCTATAGTTATTAACTAATATATGCATTTATTTAAGGCGCCAATTTATAATTGTAACAAATAGTATTTGAATGAAAACATTCAATCGGGTAAAACACGGGCGTTGCCCGGGTTATTCGGCTAGTATTATATAAGAAAAGTGCTGAAAGGGGAGGATAAAAAGTCGTTAACTTGCCAAATTCCATTAATAAAAAAAAAGGTAAAAGAAAGAAGAGGTGGCTCTATAGCCCAATAAACTTTAAAATCTTTCAGACCTGCTGCCTTCTAATTTAATTTTAATTTTCCTTCAGGATTAATGGACTTCTCACTATGAAACGAGGTAGAGAGAGGAACTAAAGTGGAAATTTTATTTTTCCGGTTTCTTATTGAATGATTGTTTTGTTTTGACCTTTTCAGCGAAGAACTTTATTTGAATATTATTGAAATTTAGTGTATATTCTACTTGTTAAAAAATAAAATCTAATTATTATAATAAATTTATGGTTTTTGAATATCGTAACACTAATGCAAGCACTAATTTACGGAAGAGCATTACTCGATGTAAATATTTATATTTAAATATAAAACAATAACGTGCCATTTATACATAAGAAATTAAAGCCTTATAAAGCACATATTTTTCTTTTTTCGAACATGAAACAAACTTCTACTGTCCTTACTGCGATGAAAAAATATATTGGGCGGGCTTGGCTCATCAGTGGTGAGTTTGTTTTGTGTTTGGAAAAAGAAACATTCGTGCTTTATAATGCTTCCATTTTTTGTGTATAGATGGCAAGTTATCTCCTTATAATTATTTATGCCTAACTGACTTTGTATTTATTGGTTGCGGAAGAGCTTTGCTTGATGCAAATATTTATATATAATTCTACAGTCCTAAAAGCTTATGTCCATAGTTTTCTTAAATACCATTTCTAAGATTCCACCTTTCACTGTTGCATATTTAAGCCGAATGATCCAATAAAGTATTAGAGCTCTAAAGAAGCTGTCTGTTAGATTAAATTAGCGAAATCGCTGGGAGGGTTCAACACTGAACCAAGCCCTCTCAATATTTTTTCATCGAAGTAAAGACAGTAGAAGTTTGTTTTATTTGTGAAAAAAAAGCATTCGCGTCTTAATGTTTTCATTTGTTATATATAGATGGCACGTTGTTGCTTTGTATTAATAGGTTGAGTGCATGTGGTTATGAATCTCTTTATCTCCAGTAATATATAGTGTACTTGTAATAGTTAACAATAAGACGCGAATGTTTCTTTTCACAAATAAATGGATCCCATCACATGTGGGAGTACCTGGAAATGAAAGGGCTGACTTACTTGCTAAAGCAGGAGCATCTAAAGAAAATAACCCAAAAATATCCTCAACCCTTCCAACAGCAAATGATAACTCTAACAGACTGAAAATCAAATTTAATCATGATTGGCAAAATAACATCAAACACCGCTGGTTCGATGGGAAAACTCCCCTCCTGAAAACCAACTCACAACTTAACAGATCAGACTTCACCATGTTTTACGTCTTAGAACAGGCCATCTACGTCCAATGATTTTCACAAGTGGATCCAAAACCCTTCCGAATTGCACCAAATGTCAGGATTCTCCATCGAGCCCAGAACACATCATGCAATGCATCGGGCATTGCCGACAGACATCTACACCGACCCAGCTGTGGTCATCGAGGCGATAAAGACGCATGGCCTTCAGGATCTGGTCTAGACTTGAAGTCCAGACCTGGGACAAGAGAAAAAAAAATCAAACTTCTACTGTCTTTACTCCCTTAAAAGATTATATATAAGGACAGTAGAATCCTGAATATAGAGCTTGCCTGGCCGGCATTCATATTTCTGTGAAAAATAGACACTTCGGCCAGTTAGATGCAAGAGCGTTCTCACGCGATTTTTCGAATTTAGTATAACATCTAAAGCACTAGTCTTCAGATGTTTTACTAAATTCGAAAAGTGGCGTGAGAACGCCTTTGCAACCTCAGAACAATTTTTAAACGCCTTGCCAAATGCTTTATTATTTTTATTTCTTCTGACGAAGACAAAAGATTTTTGTCGAAACGTTAAGAAAATAAAAATCTCTAACTGGACGAAGTGTCTATTTTTCACCGAAAAAGAACAGTAGAAGTTTGTTTTATTTGTGAAAATAAACATTCGAGTCTTAATGTCATCATTCGTGTTATATAAATGTCGTGTTATTGCTTTGTATTAAATTGTAATTGTTGTTTAAGTATAATAGAGGAGTCCATTGAAACATCTCCCCTAAGAAGTATTCATGTCTCAGTTTGGTACATCTAGAAAGATGAAACATAAGATAATAACGCGCCATCCATATATACATAAGAAATTGAACTACAAAGCACGGATGTTTATTTTAAAACAAAATTAAACGTACTTATATTGTCCTCTTACTGTATAAAACATATTTAGAAAGCTTGGCTCATCAGTGGGGAACCCTCCAAGCGATTTCGCCAAATTTAATCTACCAGACTGCTTCTTTAGAGCTATAATACTGTATTGGATCATTCTGTTTATATTTGCTACACTGAAGGGTGTAATCTTATAAAAATGGTATTTAAGTAAACTATGGACATAAGCTTTTAGGATAGTAGAATCACAAATAAATATTTGCGTCGATCAATGCTCTTCAGTTAACAATGACAAGGCCAGTTAGGGATATATTAAATCCAAGACAGTAACGTGCTATCTATACATAATAAATAGAAAAAGAAAGCCCGAATGTTTCTTTTAAATCCAAATGAAACAGATTTCAATTGTCTTTAGTGCATGAAAATTGTTCATATAGATTTACAAGAAACATGCGTGCTTTGTTGTTCTATTTCCTGACAAATAGTTAGAGTTCACTTAGTTTTGATCTTGTTTTAAATATATTTATTCTGTTCTTTGTTCATAAGTGAAAGCTGTAGTTTTTCGGAGTATTAATATAGTACCTCTTTAGCACTTTTAGATCTAATATAATGACTGTCCATAGTTTACTTAAATACCATAACTATGGTTCCATCCTTCAGTGTAGCATATATAAGCAGAATGATCCAATACAGTATTAGAGATATAAAGCAGCGGTCTGGTAAATTAAATTGGTGAAATCGCTGGGAGGATTCACCACTGATGATCCAAGCCTTCTCACTATTTTTGATCACAGTAAGGACACTAGAAGTTTGTTTTCATGTGTAAAAGAAACTTTCGATGTCTGGCTTGTGAGGCATCCCCAGAGCACATCCTGCAGTGCTGTGGCCTAAACAAACCAAGATATCTACAAAATCTCTCAGCATGTTATCAATATACTAGGAAAGTATGATGTGTGTGAGTTTGGTTTAAGTAATCAACTGATAGATTAGAAAAATAAATTTCGTGTTTGATAGTTTTATTTCTTATACAACGATACAATGACTGTATCTTCTATTTCAATGTAATAGATTTCCAAGGAATGTGAATTGTTCTGTTACAGAACTTCCATGGCTGTCACTTGGAGATTGAAGATGTCTGACACTATACATCCATCTCTTCACACCTGTCTTCATCTGTGATTGTCTTGAAGAATCTTTGGACGGCTCTTCCAGAATATCAAAGTAAGTTTACCATGATTATCATTGTCATTTTATATTGATTAACCAAACTCTCTATAAAACTGTAGCGTTTTTTGTATGGTGGTGGTACTTGTTTCAAGTTTGTATAAATAATTTTATCCGCGATCGAACGTTGTGGCCCACTGTACGTATTACATCCCAAACACGATGCGGCGCCAGCCATCTCTTTCTTGAGTTCGATGTACCATCTTGGCGACCATTAAACCAGTGAGTTCCTTTAATTGGTCCACGAAGCGTGTCGGCGGGCGTCCAGGTATTTGTCGCCCAGACATCTTTCCGGTCAGTATGGTGTACTCCATTCCCCTGCGTTGCGCGATGTGACCGAAGAATCTCAAACAATTCCGTTGTACACGTCGTCGGTCATATTCCGATAGTTGTGATAGTATCGCTGTCCAAGTTATACTTCGCCAACATCTCGAACACATCGAGTTTCTTCTCTAACGATGATGTTATAGTCCAAGACTCTGAAGTAGCCACTGAGAAAACTAGTGTTCCAAGTACGTCATGATGATCATAGTGGGTAGTTAGCGACTACTTTTACTGTAAGTACACCACATGTCTACACATGTAGAACAACAGTTCGACGTTTAAACTTACAAATATTCTAATCTCTCATTTGGTTACTTCATTCATTGGAGAGTTTGGACTTTTGCATGAATCGATGGACACTGTAGAATTATTTTCAGAAAAAAGCTCCCAATGTGGAACTCAATCTTGAGAAATAACTATCGAAAATCAAGGACACACAGGATGCGACAGCTATTTATGAACAAAATAATATTCATGGGTAAAAACGAAAAAACAAAGGAAAAATAACATTTATTACATATTAAAGTTTATATAGATGAACAGATACATCTAAAGGACGTCATCATTCAATGAATTCACAATCAGCGGCAATAACAGCTTCTATACACTGTCGAAACCGACTTCAGGCAGTATGAGATGGTTCTTGGAATGTTTGCTATTGTATCACACCCTTCCATTACCCACCAAAGAATTTTTTATATATGGAATTTTTTCCGAGACAATATTGACCTAAAGAGACAAAAGTCGCCTCTCCCGTCAAAATAGACGTCAAAAATAGACGCAATCTAGATGGCGTCTGGTTTTGACGTCTATTTTGACGGGAGGGGCGACCTTTGTCTCGTTAGATTAATATCCTCCCGGCAAAATTTCCATCTATATTTTAGCCATATATTTGGCCCAGCCACTTTGCCAGCTAAACACCTTTTTGGCAGATTGTCAAGATTCCATTAGATCACTTGTGGATCTCATGGAATAAAGTCCGCCCTAGGCTGACGAGGTCCATTAGCCCGAAACCATGGTCCCTAGGTGGACGCTTTTCAGTTTGCCAAAGCTGGTGTTGTGGCGTTGTCACCGACCCGAGGCCGCTAGTTTGCGGCGACGGTCAATAGATGGCGTCTGGTTTTGACGTCTATTTTGACGGGAGAAAGGCGACCTTTGTCTCTTTAGAAAGAATTCTTTATTATAAAAAGTGAGGTGAACAAAATTATGTCACCAATACTAAAACGTCTAATGGTAACTACACTGATAGGCAAAAGGTTAAGGAGAAAACAATATGATGATTTTTTTTAATTACAGAAAGATTATTAAAGGAAATTTATATATATTGTTGCGTTGTTGGTTAACAAAGAATAACTTCCGTGGGTACAAAGGATCTTTAGGACTTTATTTAAGCCTAATCGATAAAATAATTACAGAAGAGCGAAAAAATAAAACAACAATAAAGAACACAGCAGTTACAAACTCACCAACTGCAGCACGGTGAGGGAAAGCAGGAGCAGAACAGGAGACAGAAGTTCGTAGAACCTTCTAGAATCTTCCAGGAAGTACACCGGCGTCGGCGGTAAGCAGCAGTCCGACCTCTTGAGACAGCAGCTTGCTTGGAGTACACCACGTAGCTTTGTTCTTCGACCTCTTTTGCTCGAGTTCCTCATCCCTATATATACCGGAGTAGATCTTTCCAGAACGGTCATGGTTGGTTAGCCAATTACAAAGCCGCCAGGCTTGAGCATTGCGCAATCGCTACTGATTGGCCAATCAGTTGTTCTCCGATATTTCTACATTTTTCTAGAACGTTCTAAAACATTCTATTCTGGAATGCGCCATTTTTTTTCTACGCAACAATATATTACATATTTACCTAGTAATAGATAACCTCAAAATAAAGTGAAAATACGAAACTATTTTAGACGCTTATGATTCTTTTTAAAAATTAAACAATATATACTGCCCTTACTGCAATGGAAAATTAATGTGAGGGCCGTGCTCATCAGTGGTGAACCCTCCAAGCGGTTTCGCCAGTTTAATCTACCATACCGCTCTTATATTGCATTTTTCGATCTTCCTTTTAAAGTAATACTGATGTCTTATGTCCATAGTTCACCTAAAATTCTAGCATCAGTATCACTATAAAAGGAAAACCGAAATTAGTAATATAACAGCGGTATGGTAGATTAAACTGGCGAAACCGATGGGAGGGTTCACCAATGATGAGCCAGGCACTCCCATTAATTTTTCATTGCAGTAAGGACAGTAGAAATTGTTTATTTTTTTAAAAGAATCATACGCGTCTATAATAGTTTCGAATTTTCATAACAGATGGCGCACTAATGCATCAAAATAAAATATCTTTCAAGTCCTTGCACATTTTAAAACATTTACGATGAGTTTATGCAAATCATTAAATGAAACTCTCTATAAGACATATTTTCACAAATGCCGAGCTATTAGTTTTGAATGTATTTTAAAATTCAGTAAAATATTTTTTTCAAACACTTACATATATATATAGCCAAATTTAAATAGATAAAATAGTAAAAACAAAAAAAAAAGCATATCCTACCCACGCTAACATAAGCATTTCTAGATGGCAGAGCACCATTTAGTAGAACAAAATAAACTAAACGTTTTTTCAACCTTTTCCGTGATATTTGGCTAACCCAATTTCTTAATAAATAAATAAAAAAAAGCTAACCACGTACGCGTTTCGGGCTGTTGGCCTTCGTCAGCGTGGTGCAGGCTGTACCTCTACGACCAAAATTTGGTCCTAGAGGCTTCCTGAGAAATCAAGAAATGGGCAATTGAGGCCAAGTTTAGGTAAATACGCTATACATGCGAAAAAAATAATAATAAATATATTTGAAAAAAAATTTTTTTTTTTTTCATATTAAATAGTTGAAATTCAACCGATCTATATAAATTACAGAAATTATTTTCTATTCCCGCAATTATCTAATTATGTAAATGAATCTCTGCTTGACCTAATTTCTTTAATGATACATTTTTAATTAAAATTTTAACGCAGTTTTTTTATATTGATTGTTTTAATTAAGATTTGGAATGGAGAGATAGAAACATGGTCATTTTAAATTGCCATTATACAAAAAAAGCATATTTTAAAACCCTATTCTAAAAGAAATTAATCTTAAAGAGATACTTTATATTTCATCTATAAGACGACATTGAAAACCAGTTCTAAGATTCCACCCTTCATTGTAACATATATAAGCAGAATCGTCCAATACAGTATTAGAGTTCTAAGAAGCAGTCTGGTAGATTAAATTGGCGAAACCGCTGGGGGGTTCACCATGATGAGCCAAGCCCTCCCAATATATTTTTTCATCGCAGTAAGAACAGTAGAAGTTTGTTTTATATTTTAGAAGAAACATGCGTGCTTTTATTCTTCCGTTTCTTATATGTAGTGCAAGTGAACAAGGGGAAGCTAAAATATATTGAGATAGCTCTATTCATAAATGATGAACCTCTCAAAGTTTCGCCAAATAAATCTTACAGAGTGATATATGGGAAAAATAATAGAAAAAAAAAATAAAAAGGTCAGGTGTTTATATTAAAAATAAAGAAGACATATCCTGACCAGGAGCACATGAGCATTTTTAGAAGGCAGAGCGCCATCTATTTGAACAGAAATCAACTAAACATTGATTTAGCCTGTTCCCTGATATTCGGCCAACCCAATTTCTTGATAAATCAAGAAAAGCCATCCACGAACGCGTTTCGCGCTGTTGGCGATTGAGAAATTTCTCAAGAAGCCTCTGGGACCAAAAAGATTTTTATTCGCAGTGGTACAGCCTGCTCCACGCTGACGAGCGCCAACAGCGCGAAACGTATTCATGGATGACTTTTCTTGATTTATCAAAGAATTGGGTTGGCCAAATATCAGGGAATAAGCTAAATCAATGTTTAGTTGATTTCTTTTCCACTAGATGGCGCTCTCTGCCATCTAAAAAGCACATGTGCTCCTGGTCAAGAGTGATATAAATACTGCTTTTAATAACAATATATTTAGGGTTGGTGGGCGAGTGGCATAAGCCGTCGGTTGTAGACACCCACGAACTCGGATCGAATCCCGTTTAAGTCGCTTTTTTTTTCTGAAAAAAAAAATTCAATTGATTTCGATTCTTGCCTAAGTACAACTAGTATTTGAAGTAATCAAAAGGGGCTCTGGAATATTGTAAAAGTAACGTGTTATTCTAGATTTCTACATGTGTGTGTGGACATGTACATTCAGAGTAAAAGCTGTAGCTAACTACCCACCGTGATTACAATGGTCTCTAGGTCTACTAGCCATAATTCAAAAAATGCTCTTTTTATATATATACAGTGGTAGCGGATACCTCTCTACAAAGGACAGTTTTCATTTTCAAAATTACTATTTTTGCTAAATAGCAATTATCCTGTAAGAGGACACCTCTCTCTAAAGGACACTTTGGCTCTACAATTAGGTGTTGTCCTTTACAGGGAGGTTTTACTGTATATATATTATAAATAAATATATTTTATACTGATTGAGCTAACTCTTGGGTAAATTGATATCTTCAATCCTTCCCCTTTTTTTTTTCTTATGTTCCGCTTATATGACGCGTAACTGCCGAAGCTTCATCGTGAACTTGTTATAGTCCTTATTGTTTAAAAAAAAAAAATTAAAAACCTTTTTGATTCACTATTATATTCATCCACTTTCCCTTTAACGTTTTTTTTTAATTCCTGATTCCTGAAAAAGTCATTAGGGGCTAAGACAGAGGAATATGGTGGTTGAGGGAGCTGTGTGGTTGAATTCTTGGCCAAAAACTGCAAAACAATATTGGCTGTGTGAGGTCGTACATTATCAACGTGAAGTATCCAGTCATTGTTTTGTCAAGTTTCTGGTCTTTTAAGACGCACTGTCTTCCTGAAACGCTTCATTTTCACTAAATAAACCTCTTGATTAATTGTACGTCCAAAAGGAATAAATTTATAGTGAACCAAACCGTTAATATCGAAAAATGTAACAAGCAATTTCTTGACTTTGAATTTTGAAAACCTTGCCTTATTGGGCTTCGATTCTCCTCTTTCAATATATTGGCTGGATTGACGTTTGGTTTCCGGGTCATACTGATACACCCATGTCTCATTCCCGGTAATTTGACTCCACTCTGGATCAATCAGAGACATTTCGATCATGTCTTGTCAGACTCCCATTTTAACCTCCTTTTGTTCCTCCGTTAGAATCCGGGGAACAAATTTTGAAGACGTCCGGATCTTTTGTCACTATCTGATGAAACAGTCCTACAGATAGACCAGTCTGTGAAGATAAGTCTTTAATAGAAATTATTCTGTTTTCTTTGATTAATTCCTTTATTTTGAGTTTGTTTTCCTTGCAAATTATTGTTATTGAACGCCCAGTATGTTGATTATCGTTTACATTTTCCTACTTTTTTGGAAACGTGAAAATCATTCAAAATCTTTAAAGGAAATAAAGCAGCAGTATAAAATTGATTAATTTTAAAAATAATCATACGCATCAAAAGTACATGTTTATTCCGCTAGACAATGAGCTTTAACCATGCCCGTTGAAGAACCATGTCGTTCGAAAACTAGCGGAATGTTTTATACAAGAAGCTCCTTTTTGTTCTTTTATATTATCGCAAAATAATAACAGCTGTATGTTCAAATAGTTCATTTTTTAAAGTGTATTTTATAGTAGATATTGGACTATGATGATTTTAATGATGATGTAAAAGTTATTCTGGACTTTAGGACTAAGGTGAAGAGATGAAGTCCGTTTATCTACAATCCAGTGCAGGTGTTGCTAATCCTGATGGATAAGGAGGTCGAATTTAACTAGTTATTGACCAGTTCCTCTGATAGTTAGTTACCCATTGCCTACATCTAGGACTGCCTCATCTCCCTACAATCATTCTACTTCGTATATCATCTAATTATTCAGAATTCTAGTTACTCACCAAGATGGCGCTCTGCCTTCTGAAAAGCACATGTGCTCCTGGTCAGGATATGCCTACTTTTTTTATAATCAACACCTGAGCATTTTATTTTTTCTATTGTTTTTTTCATGTGTTAAGCTTATTCACGCAAGTTTGGCCATACATACCCATTTCTTGATTTCTCAAGAAACCACTAGGACTAAAATTCTTTTTGGTCGCAGTGGTACAGCCTACTCCACGCTGACGAGCGCCAACAGCGCGAAACGCGTTCGTGGATGGCTTTTCTTGATTTATCAAGAAATTGGGTTGGCCAAGTATCAGGGAACAGGTTAAATCAATGTTTAGTTGATTTCTGTTCCACCAGATGTCGCTAAGCCTTCTGAAAAGAACATGTTTTCCTGGTCAGGATATGCTTACTTTTTTTTAGTAACAGCTGTATTTAGAGAACAACATTTTGATTACCATTACTACCTTGCGATAATATAAAAGTACAAAAAGGATCTTCTTGTATAGAACACGTTTAATCCGCTATCTTTCGCTATCTATTCCGCTAGACAACGGGCTTCAACCATGCCCGTTGAAGAACGATGTCGTTCGAAAGCTAGCGGAATAAACGTGTTCTATACAAGAAACTCCTTTTTGTTCTTTTATATTATCTCAATATAGTAACAGCTGTATGTTTAAATAGTTCGATGTAATTTTAGAGATTGTAAGGCACAATTTGGATTATAGATTATAAACACAAGGTAATTAGACCAAATCCAAATAAATAAATAGTGTGTGAGGTTTCGGTAACAACGTTGTTACAATCTTCAGACAAAAGTACTGAATGAGAAATTTTACCGCAGCATGTTTTAACAGTAACTATTTAAAACATGCTGTGGTAAAATTTCTCATTCAGTACTTTTGTCTGAAGATGGTAACAACGCTGTTACCGAAACGTCACACACTATTTATTTATTTGGTGTTATTACCTTGAATTTCAGAGATTAAATAACAAATTAATATAGCGTTCTACTGTTTTATTCGATAAAAATATTGTGTAAAATATCTTCATCAATTTCATAAATTAAACTGAGACGAATCAAAAAATGAAGAGGCATGCGACAGTGTAGCGATCTGTGGATTAAACCGGCTATAAACCGATGAAGGAATTTTAGAGTCCAGATGTTGATGAAGGACACTCAAAGTTATATTTCATATTGAAGTTAATTTAGTAATGGGGAATTGTTGAATGCAATTATGCAAGCTTTTAAATGGAGCATACAAGTGTCTCCCACCTTTCTAAATTCAAAATTGAAATAATTTGAAAATTTCTTCACTAAGGTTAAAGCTTTGGTGGTAAAAAACATATCTCTTCACATTGCTGATTGTTGGCATTAGTACATCAACAATTAAAGCCTTAGTTTTGACTATGTTAATTTAGGTTATCGCAACCTAATGAAGCTATAAAACATAAAAATTCAAATTAAACTTTAAAAAATGAGTATAAACCAACTTAATGTTTCTCACTTAACACTGAAGTGGATACTAAGCATGTTATCAACCAGCAGGTTCTTCTGGAAAAATTTTGGTGTAAACATTTGGTTAATACTCAACGTTTCTCTCAAACCTCATTCTAACTAAATCTATCCACTTTTACCGGATGATGCCTGAAGTCTCTCAAAGATTAGTTCATCAATTAAGGTCTGTTTTTATATATATCAATTTGTAGTGAAATCTGGAAGATTCGTTCTAAGTTTATTTCAGACTGATTTATCTTCTGTATGCTAGAAGATGTTAATTTTTGTGAATCCATTTTAACAGGTTATGCGATGGTATTTCAAGTGTACCTGAAAGACACTCGAAATTTGTTTGAGTCTGTTCCAAGTGTGTAGCTGAAAGACATTGCGTAATATTTTGAGTATTTTCTAAGTGTGCAGCTGAAAGATGTTGGGTAATATTTTGAGTCTGTATCAAGTTTAGCTGAAGGACCCTCGAAGATTATCTGAGTCTATCCTTAGAGTGCACCTGAAAGACACTAGAAAAATATTAACCTTTAACCCTTGTGTAGTTGGAAAACACTCGAAAATTATTATTTTATCTCATGTGTAGCTGAAAGATACTCTGAAATTAATAGAGTTTATTCCAGGTGTAGAGCTGAAAGACACATGGAAATTATTAGAGTTTATATCAGGTTTAGCTGAAAGATAATCGAAGGTAGAGTTCATCCCAGGTGTAGCTGAAAGACACATGGAAATTATTAAAGTTTATCCCAGGTTTAGTTGAAAGATAATCGAAGATAGAGTTTATCCCAGGTGTAGCTGAAGGGCATGTGGAAATTATTAAAGTTTATCCCAGGTTTAGCTGAAAGATAATCGAAGATAGAATTTATCCCAGGTGTAGCTGAAAGACACATGGAAATTATTATAGTTTATCCCAGGTGTATCTAAAAGATATTCTGAAATTATTAGAGTTTATTCCAGTTGTAGCTGAAAGATACTAGAAAATTAATAGAGCTTATCTCTCATGTGTAGCTGAAAGACACACGAAGAAATGTGTAGTTGAAAGACACTCAAAAATTATCTGAGTTTATCCCAGGTGTGTTGAAAGACACATGGAAATTATTAGAGTTTATATCAGGTTTAGCTGAAAGATAATCGAAGGTAGAGTTCATCCCAGGTGTAGCTGAAAGACACATGGAAATTATTAAAGTTTATCCCAGGTTTAGTTGAAAGATAATCGAAGATAGAGTTTATCCCAGGTGTAGCTGAAGGGCATGTGGAAATTATTAAAGTTTATCCCAGGTTTAGCTGAAAGATAATCGAAGATAGAATTTATCCCAGGTGTAGCTGAAAGACACATGGAAATTATTATAGTTTATCCCAGGTGTATCTAAAAGATATTCTGAAATTATTAGAGTTTATTCCAGTTGTAGCTGAAAGATACTAGAAAATTAATAGAGCTTATCTCTCATGTGTAGCTGAAAGACACACGAAGAAATGTGTAGTTGAAAGACACTCAAAAATTATCTGAGTTTATCCCAGGTGTGTTGAAAGACACATGGAGGAATAGAGTTAATTACAGGAGTAGATGAAAGACACCCGGAGACTGTCACAGATAAAACAAAACATATATGTCCATATATTGGTTTCAAGAGTTGCCGAAAGATATTCAAAGACTCTCTCACAGTACATCTCAGTCAAATATTCTCTCGAATCCCTCAAGTTACTGGAGTACACTCCAAATATCTCTCAAAGTCAATTACAGCCAATTATACCTCTGTACCTTGAATTGTGAAAATAAAAATCCCTGAGTAATATCCACGATAAACAGACCTGATTTCTCTCCAAATAAAACATTTCTGGATTCTTGAAGAGTCTCTCAAAGTCGATCCTAACAGATCGGTCTTATCATCCAAAAATCCACTATACCCAAAGTCCACCACCACCATCATCCAGGCAGAAAGATGGCATGACGTATTAAGCAAGAAGCCGCAGTAAAATTCCACTTGCCACCGCCGAGAGGAGATGGCTTTACGACGATCGTAAACATTTTATTTGCTCAAGACCGCGGCCAATCAGAGTAACTGAGGGACCGTATCCACAAAGTTGGTCCCCAAACTGCACCACAAACCTCACTTAACGTCTCCATTGTTGGGCAACCAAGACTTCTTGCACAATTATTGGTTTCTAAGAATATTGGAGAAGTTCTTGAAGACATTTGCTGAACGACTCTCTATCTGATTGTGAGTTTAGAAATATTCATATATGGGTCATTTTGGATCAAATCTCACCTTGATTTTTTTTTTGCAATTGTGGAGGTTAATTTGGCGAAACCGCTAAGATGGTTCTCCACTGATTAGATAAGCATTCTCATCATAAATAATTTTTATCATTTTAGTAAGTTCAGTAAAGACAATATATTTTTTAATAATATATACTCATGTATATGTAGGCGAATTACTCACAGAGAATTTAAAAACATTAAACAATAAAGGACTATTTTAATTCGCTGTGAATAATTCGCCTACATATGCAAAACTTAAGGAATTTGTACCTTTTAGCATGTATATTGGGATTAAGACAATAACTCTGAAAGATACACTCATAGACAAATCATAGTGGGTAGAAGTTGGTGACTGCTTTTACTGTAGGTGCACCACATGTCTACACATGGGAAAAGCAGTTCGACTTTGCACTTACAAATATGCCGGAGCACCGTTTGATTACTTGCCACTCGTTGGTGGGGTTGGACTTTTGCAAGAATCGGAGGCCATTGGAGCATTTTTTTTTAATTATAAAAAAGTGTCCTATGCAGGAATCGAACCCGGGTCGTAGCGGTCAAAAACCAACGGTTTAGACCATCCTTCCACCGACCCCCATTGATTTTATTGAATTGTGTAAGTCAGGGGAAAAACGTTTATAGTATATTCCCCAACTGCCAAAATACCAATTAGCATCTGTTTATATATATTCATTCTGATCTCACTTAGAATTTCTGTGTTCACGTCTCTGTCAACTCAATTTTTTTTAATTACGAAGAGCCCCAAATACTCAAGTAGTGTTGATAAACATTCAAATATACATTCAAAACATTCAAATAATTAAACTGGCGAAATTACTGAAAATTTTACTACGGAAATATTCAATTATTTTTACATTTTACTGCAATGCTGTAAAAATACTTAGCTATATTGATTTAGAATTTAAATAGCTCTAAAAAGTATCATTTTTAATTCATATATTGCGTATTGACATATATTACATTTTAATATTAATAATATAAGCCTTATTATATATTTATACACTTTATCGTCTGTAAAAAAAAAAGAATTCTCATACATATTTATGAAATGTTTTAATTAAATCTTCGTCAAAATATATTGGTTATTAAAAATTAATATCGAATATTTTCCTTTTGTTTAAAAATACAATTCATATTTAAATAGCTTTTAGTAATAAAAGGAAAAGTTGAGAACGAATTAAAATCTTTAATATAAAAGAGGCTGAAACAAAAGATTTATTTTTAAGTAGAGTTAAATAGATTTGTAAGAAATCCCAGAGGATTTCTCGAAGGACAAATCGATTGTAAGTTTTTCTAGCAAAGTTAATCGGTTCGTCTGCTAGATTTCCACAGCGTAGCACAATTCTTTTCCTTACTTCGTAAAAAAACCTTTTGACAAAAAGCCATTGCATTTTTCTTTTAGTTTTCCGCTTCTATCACATGGCCAATAATCATATTAGTTGTTCCAACAAGATACTGTAAGGCCATATCTTCTAAGATGTCTCTACCCTATGAGTATAAAAAGATGCTCAAAAACCTTGTTCCTTGTTCCAAAATCACTTTATTAGGTACCGCTCAAAAAAGAGCAACCTAGTTTATGTATGATATTTGCAACAATGAATAATATTTAATTTAAAAGGCATATATTGGATCAAAAAATAATTTATTTTATCAATATTTCAGTTGGCTGAACGCCAACCTTTATCAAGGTATTTGTTAATTTTCTTGAAGATGTATCCCTCTAGCTATAAAAATTATCAGAACTTATATTTTAAAAAAAGTATTCTCCTTCTGAAAATATTTACATAGAAGCAATTTAACAAAACAAATTTAATCTCAAAATTAAACAAAAACTGATTTACATATCTCTCGACAGAATATATTTACTCTAGTCTCTTGTCAAAACCCAATAAATAAATATATACACAATTTAATTATTTTTATACGTCTGCGTAACTCTAAGTCCATTTACATCAACCCCCCCCCCCCCCCTTTTTTTAGAGATAGCAACACTTATTGAGGTACATATCTATCCGGTGGTCTCCTTTCTCGTAGTGGATATCTCCGGGAAGGTGTAGATTCAGCCGGTGGTGCAGGTGTAGGTAATGCTACTATTGTAGCAGGAGTCAGGGGACTTGACGTCTGAGGCCTTGGGTAGCTTATTCCTTCTTCTGATGACGAAACATTCTTTCTCTCCATACTTCTCCTCATATAGTTAGTTAGTGTGTACTTTCTTTTCAATTCCATCAGTTTCTATCATACAGCTATTGCTTCCTATTATTCTCTTTACAATCCCAAACATCCATTTCGGCTTTCCTCTTTCCATCCATCTGTATCTTACTTTATCATTTATTTTGTAGCTATTGCTCTGTTTTTTTATTTTTCAATCTCCCTACTCTTACTGATTTCTTGCTCAAAATGGAAATCTTCGTTCTAATCTCGCGATTTAAAAATATTCCAGCAGGGGATTTTTCCGTTCTAGTCAAAGGACTCAATCTATATGCATAAAATGCTTTATCAAAGCAAACTCAAGGGGTAATTCTCTTTCCTCCGAAATAATTCTTCTCATAGCTTTTTTTTATCTCTCTTACAGACACTTCCGCTAGTCCGTTGCTCTCTGGATGGTAGGCGGGGCTAAACATCGCATGTATGCCGTTTCTTTCGAAAAATGTTTTCATTTCATAACTTCTAAACGGGGGCCCATTATCCATTACCGCCACCTCCGGGATACCATATCTCGCTAAACATTCTCTCAAAAGGTCTATGCAGAATCCCGCCGATGTATTTGGAACCATTTGACATTCTATCCAATTAGAATGCGCATCCACTAATATCAAAAAGGTTTTTCCCGCAAAATAGAAATAGTCAAGATGAATCCTCTTCCAAACTTTGTTTGGTGGAGTCCACTCAGTAAATTCCTGGTTTGGCAGCTTTAATGTTTTTTCTATATAAATACTACAGCTTTTAGACAATTTTTCAATTTTCTCATCCATTCCTGGCCAATAGACAAAACTTCTGGCCAGAGTCTTCATATTATTTATTCCAATATGATTTTCATGAATGATATTCAAAACAAATTCTCTTAAGGAATCGGGGATTATCATTCTATTTCCGAAAAATAGGCAATTTCTTACTATTGTTATCTCGTTTTTAATTCTAAGATAAGGTTTTATATCTACATCTGAGTCAATATCATACTTATCATACTTGATTAATTTATATAGTTTTCTAAGAGTTGGATCTTCTTGGGTTTTGTCTGATACCAAGACGTAATCTAATATTTCCTCTTCCTTCTCCCCTTTTTCAGGATTTGGAAATCTTGAAAGAAAATCTGCAAGAGGTATTTCAGTTCCCTTAGTATATTTAATTTTAAAATTAAAATTTGATATTGAGAGTGACCATCTATTAATATATACAGTTATCAGCGTCATGCACAATTCTTTCTTAATTCTGTCACCGTTTGCTTTTGGTTCAGTGGTAGAATGCTCGCCAGCCACGCGGGCGCCCCGGGTTCGATTCCCGGCCGATGCATTTTTTTTTTTTTACAATTTTAAAAATAATTTATATTATTAAAATATATGTGCTTTTCCTGTCTATGTACAGATTTATGGTCTATGTACACAAGTATACAAGTATGTCTACAAGTTATGCCACGTGTCAAGTTACGGTAAGTAAAATTTTAAAAATTAAAAAAAGATGCCGAAACCCGGGATCGAACCAGGGACCTTTAGATATTCAGTCTAAGGCTCTCCTAACTGAGCTATTTCGGCTTATTTTAGTTATTTCTATAGAAGCTTCTATCTTTATAATTATGTATATTTTCAAAAAGTCAATTCACACCTCTTCGCTGGAGACCATGGGAATACTGACTAATTCATTATGCTAACATAATTATAAATACAAGTATCAGAGTCATCAACAATTCTGTCATCGTTTGCTTTTGTGAATGGAACAAATACCCAAATAGGGCCATTTCTTATAAGTCGGTGGTTCAGTGGTAGAATGCTCGCCTGCCACGCGGGCGGCCTGGGTTCGATTCCCGGCCGATGCATTTTTTCTTTTCTTTTTTACAATTTTTAAAACTCATTTTTATATTATTATCCCTATATATATATAAGTCAGCGTATGTATGTATGTATGTATGTTTGTCAACTATACACGTCCACAATACGTAACTAATCGACTGATATTTTAACAGTATATAAAGTAGAATCTGGAAAAACTCTTTGTGAAAATTTCAGGTCTCTATCCCGAATATCCGTCGTGTTATTTGCAAATTTGCTCCTTCGCTCGCGCCTCTAGCGGTGAAAATGGGAGGTAATACCAGCTGACTTAATGTACATGTAAAGTTTGGAGCGGGACGTTTCACAAGAGTGACATCCACGGCTCCAATTTATAATTGTAACGAATAGTATTTGAATAAAATTATTTAATCGGGTAAAACCCGGGCGTTGCCCGGGTCATTCGGCTAGTGTTATCTATTTGCCATTAAGGCTGGTAAATTATTTTTATCTCCAAAAATGGCTAGTAATGGTTTGTGATCTGTATTAATAGTAAACTCTCTTCCTTAAAGAAATTGTTTTAGTCTGTTTAAGGTGAAGAATATTGATAAACCTTCTTTTTCTATCTGGGAATATTTCTTTTCTGTGTCATTTAGTGTTTTCGAAACAAAAGTAATTGGTTTCTCAATGCCGTTAACAATATGGGAAATATATCCTCCTATACCATAGTTTGATGCATCACAAGTAACATAAAGAGGTAAATCTTGCGAATAATGCGTCAAACAAGTTTTTGTATTAATCAAATTTTTACATTTTTCGAAAGCCTGATCATGTTCTTTTTTACAATTCCAATTATAACTTCTTTTCAATAAAGAGAATAAAGGATTTGGGTGTATGGATAAATTTTTAACGAATTTACTGTAAAATGACAACATGCCCAAGAAAGATTTCAATTCTGAAATGTTATTCGGTCTTGAACATTTTTTTATACTGTCCAATTTATCCTCAAGGGGATAGATTCCATTTTTTATATATTTTATGTCCCAAATAATTGATTTCCTCAACAAAAAACAGAGATTTTTCTTTATTAATTGAAAAATTAAAATTAGATAATTTATTCATGGCTGTCTCAATATCTGAATTATGCTCATTTACATCAGATGATGCTATAAGAATATCGTCTAAATATATTATTACATTTTTAAGACCGGAAAAAATATTGTCCCTAGTTCTTTGAAAAATTGTCGCTCCTGACTTGATACCGAAGGGCAGCCTTTTATATTTAAAAAGGCCTTTATGGGTAGAAATAACTGTCTATTTTTGAGATTCCTCGTCTAGAAGTATCTGATGGTATGCGTTTGAAAGATCAATTTTACTAAATATACTTTTACCAAAAAAAAAAAAAAAGAATGTAAAACATTATCGATGTTCGGTATCGGATATTTAACATCTTCGATAAATGGATTTAATGTTCTCTTAAAGTCTGTACAAATTCTAATTTTGCCGTTTTTCTTAGGGACGCATACTAGCGGTGAAGCTATTGGGCTATCTACTACATTTTCAATAACATCATTATCCAATAAAAATAATAGTTATTTTTCAATTATTTTCCTAATAGCAAAGGGAGCAGGTCTAAATTTATAAAATTTTGGCGAAAATTTATTTTTTACATTAATATATGTACGGAAATATATTTTATTAGCAAGACTATATCTTCGAAAAGTTTATAATATTTATTAAAAATTAAATTAGTATCAAAATTATTATTTTGTTGGACATTAATTTGTACCATATCAAAAAATAGTATCCAGTCTTTTCCTATATGAGAAATTTATTATTTTTAATATCTGTTATTATTAAATTTAAATGGCCTATTTTATTTTTAAATATTACTTCTACTTTACATTCTCCAATAGAAGAAATGCCCTTTCCTTGATAATGAGTTAAATAACATTTAGACGGAAACAATTTAATATGTTCAAAATATTTTTAAAATAGATCTTTTGACATAGTTGTTAAAGCCGCACCAGTGTCAATTTCTGCTAAGAATTTCAAGTCGAAGACATACAGAATACTCTCAAATTTATTATTCAGATATTCTATATTATTGATGGACTCACCATTCTTTCTTGAAAATGATTCTCCGTGGGCAGACGCTTCACTAGATATACCTCTCTTTCTTGGTTGAAAATATCTATTCTTAGACTTTGAATGACATACAGTCGATATATGTCCCAATTGTTTACAAGAATAGCAGAAATAATTTAAAAAAAAAAATTGTCCGAATGATGATTCATCTTTCCACAATGTTTGCACTTAGAATGTAATTTGTTTATTTTTTTATTTTCAGCATAAGACTTCATTTTCAGCGCATTACAATCTGCCGTTTCTATTGTGGTAGCCATATTTACTGCCATATTAAAAGTGAGCTCAGGCTCTTGCAGTAATCTTTTCAAAATAACTTGTCTAGAAACTCCTGAAACGAACTTATCCCTTAGTTGTTCTTCAAAATTTAAACCAAAGTTACACCTATTAGCCTGTTTTTTTTTTATTTAAGGACATAATCTTCTATTTTTTCGCCATATTCTTGAACCAACTGACTGAATTCATATCTTTCAAAAATGATATTTGGCTTCGGTGTAAAATGAACAATTAAAATACTCACACTTTCTTCGAATTCTAATGCCCAAACATCTCTAGGGGCGATCGATTCTTTTAGAATACTATAAGTATTCGCTCCAACTGACATAATAAAAAGGGGAACAATCATCTTACCTTCGATTTCATTCACCAAGATGTACTGTTTGAATCGTTGAATATATTTTTCAAAAGGTTCTTCTTTCATTATATATGGTTCGAACAAAATCCTCGTCGCCATTGTTAATTTGCCTGAAGATGTATCCCTCTAGCTATAACAATTATCAGAACTTATAAAGAAAAAGTTTATTTTCCTTCTTCTGAAAATATTTACATAGAAGCAATTTAACAAAACAAATTTAATCTCAAAATTAAACAAAAACTGATTTATAGAGAAAATATCTTTATTTACGGGGCTGCTAACCAAAGAAAAACTGATTTACATATCTCTCGACAGAATATATTTACTCTAGTCTCTAGTCAAAACCCAATAAATAAATATATATACAATTTAATTATTTTATACGTCTGCGTAACTCTAAGTCCATTTACATCAGTATTATAACATTTTAATGTGTGTCAACATAAAACTCAGCGCCACATAACGTCAACAGAATTAAGTTTTACACAAATATTTTGTTATATTCAATGGGGAGAAAAAAATTGATATATATATATTTATACATATTGAATCAATAATTCCTTCTCTAAACTTTAATAACGAACCACTTGATGAGGAAAGAGTTTCTTTAATATACAATATCACAAGCTTTCGGGCACAATCACCCTTCTACTGGTGTAAAACGAGACAAAACATTAGTGGCAATCAGCTATATATATGTCATAATTTGTATATAATTAAATGCAACCCCGACCCACTATGTATGTACCATGTATGATTTTCTAAGATTTAATAAAAGAATAAGGTAACTGGAGGAAAGAAAGTAACAAAAGACATAGGAAGACGTCGCAGTTAACCTTCTGACCCCAGGTCCCTGCGAGCTAAGTTTAAACCGACACTTCCTGGAAAAACAGGACGTATCTAATGACCAGAAGTTATAAATGTTAAAGCTAACATTCAATACTTCCTGACAAAGCAGGACGTATTTTGATAACCGCGGAAGTAAATCGAGTCGAACAAATAAGACACTTCCTGACCCAGGCCGGGCGTAACTAACACCAAAGGAAGCCGCCGGCCCATCAGAAGACAGCACCTTAAGTAGGTCAACCAATAGGAAAAAAGCATGTGATCATCTCTCAACCAATCAGAGAGAAACGGAGTCTTGGTGTTAAATCGAAAGGCAAGGATGGTCAGTTAGGTTTTCGCTCTCATAGGAACAACACCTGCAGTAGCGACTTGGCTCCCACCGAGTTCGGATCAGCCTTCGACTTGCTCCCACCAAGGTAACATCTGTTCTAGAGATCTCTCTCTCAGCTCAGCTCATAGCTATGTCAATCACCGCCATGTGATCAGATAAGGAACAATCAAACCCGCTCCTTCTCAAACCTTCTTCCCTCCAATCCAGTTGCCTTTTATTTTCAAAACAATCACGTGGCCTGATTATTCCTAACTGTGTGCTTCACTTACCACTCAACGACTGCGCTTCAACCAAATCTCACCATTCGCATCCAACAACAAGAAACCCCACAACGAAATTGCCACAGAACGGTTAAGTCGACAGGATAAAGATTATGGAACTTAATCAGGATAAAGATTATAGAGCTTAATCAGGATAAAGATTATGGAAATTAGCCCAGGCACCAGCAAAACAAAAGGCAATGACAAACCAAGAAAGAACAAACTGGCAACGAGCGGAAAGAAACTGACAACGAACGAAGCGACAAGACACACCCTGGCGACGGTAATTTTAGAACTGACCGCCGCGCTACAAGGGCCAAGATCCACGCAACTGGAAGCGGTCTTCCGGAGCGCCACCCTCGGGACAGCCGACGCCCGCACCGCCGGTACGTGTCCGAACAACCTGACGCCCACCGAGGAATCGCCACCCGCCATGCCGTACCAGTACACACGGAAGCAACCCACGCGACACGGACCCAGTGTACCGACAACGCGGTCCACTCGAATGGAAGCAGTACAAATGACTAAATTTCCCTTTCAATTGCGAGGACAGTGCAAAAGGTCCCGACCCGGTCCAACAGATATTCCAAGCCTGCCACCCCAAGCCGAAGACGCCACAATGGAGACTTTTCGAGACTAAGGTAGGCAATCCACCCAATGACACCATCAAATTAACTTTGGACTTGTATCTGACCCAGGACCTACCATGTACCTTTCTCATTGAACCAGACGCAGGTTCGAACATATTGCCGTATCATTTATACAATAGATTAAAAGCACAACTTCCCAATTTAAGTATTAAAAAACCTTCCCTTGATCTATCCACCCTAAATAGTTTTACGAAAATAATAGGACATTTAACTTTCCCTCTGACAATAGGCCAAATAACCCGTAGAGAGAACTTCCACGTGGTAAATGCATCCTTGCCATTTGGAGTTCTTACCTTAAAAACCCTTTATCAATATAAATTAAAACTAAATTATAATCGCGGCACTATTTTCCAACTTGGCGTCCCATTGTCTAATACTATCTACCACTTTAAACATGTATCAAATGAATGCAAGCACGGGCTAGGCCAAAACCTGTCCCAAAGGACTCGCACAGCACCCAAAGCTTTCACACATGGAAAACCTTGCCTGCATTCATTGCCCAAACCCCAAATATTTACATGCCACCATTATAATCTCACACCACACAACTTTTCACTCAACCCAATTACCAGTACTATATGCCCACAACATGTAAAACCACCACGACTCCAACCTACAATTCCAATAATGCCCAAAAAAGTGTCCGTACACCGACACGGCTCACCCACTTACCACACAAAATCCACACATGACCATACTTCGCAACGCCATAAACACGCAAATGTACCTCACAACACGCGCACCCATACGTCGTCACACAACGGTAACACACACAATCCGCACAACACACGCAACACGCACGCCAAAAGACAACAACAACGACAAACAAGCGCATGCACAACCGTTAAGAATAATACAATCATCCCGTCTACACAAAACATAGAAAAAATTCACGCCACCAAACAACCACACAATCGAAAAGCCTTGCGATCTTTCCTAAAAGCTGTGAACGCCTATAAAGAGTTCATTCCGGACCACGCCCGCTTGCGGACGCCACTTATCAACCTTCTAAAAAAGGATATCATGTGGGTCTGGGATGACGAATGCCAGAAAGCGTTCACTAACCTGAAAGAAAACCTTACCACACACCCCACATTACACCTTTACCAGGAAGGTCTGCCATGCCAGGTGTACTGTAACACCTCAACATTCAGCATTACAGGCGTTCTTAAACAAGTCTACCCTGATGGGAAGACATACACCGTTCAACATTTCAGCCGATCTCTGCGTAGTCACGAGCGAAATTATTCAGACTTGGAACTACAATGCCTAGCCATTGTGGAAAGTGTGGATAATTTCCGCACCTGTCTAATGGACAGAAAGTTTACAATATTTTCTGACCATCCCGCATTGCAGTGGTTGAAAGAGATCAAAGCTCCATCAGGCAGATTGTTTCGATGGAGGTTAAGATTGTCAAGATACGAATATGAGGTCCGTAGCATAAATGGAGTACAACAATATGAAACGGGCATTGGAACTCGTATTCCATTTTGTGGCTTTCTAGATGCGCCACTCATACAGAGCCAACAGTCTTCTCCACCGGGAAAATCTCGCGTGACTATAGATCACAATAAACTGCGCACCGTCTCCCGAAAAGGAGTACTTAAAACTATAGTCCCAAGTTCACTTACAACCAGACTCCTTAAGTCCGTACACACTCAACACCACCATCCAAACACCTCCAAGATGACGAGACTCATCTCAGCACAATATTATTGGCAGAACATGACACAAGACATCGCAAAACAGGTAAAAACCTGCCCCACCTGCCGATTCGCTAGAAGAATCGATGAATACAAACAACCTGCACGTAAAAATACCGACACAGGCACCAAAACAAAACAAAATTCGTACATAAAGCACAGCGTACACACAACACAAACAATGTCAAATTTACCACATCCACGTCAGAGAAACGATCACACACCTCAACCTAAACCAATTACCGCCGACATATCTCTAATAAAACCATTGACGATCAAACAGGAGAACTGCAAACCTGACAACCAGCTCAATCATATCACACCACTCCCTAAAGATATCAAACAGGAGAACTGCGAACCTACCAATCATTCAAATTCTACAATTTATAAGGTTCAAGCAAATATTTCAGAGTCCCCAGTTACAAAAATGTGGACGAACATGGGGCAATACCCTATTTTTCATCTGATTTTCATCCTTTGTTTGTTACTTCTGCCATACAACTGTATTCCAATTTTATTCATCAATTACTTGTTTATATATACCATGCCCGCTCAGAAAATCTTCGAACTACAAGAGGCAGTTTTTAATTTTGGACAAACATTAGGAAATATCTTTGCAGAAAATCTAAATAAACTCCGAAAAGATAGCAGTAACTGAAAGATAACCAACCGATGTCGGAGAAGCCGTACTCCAAAAACAAGCCCCGAGCCGCACCAAAAATAAATAGACGGCAGGAAACGAGAATTTGAGACACCACGACGGAAGTGTAGTTCGCAGCGATAAATTCGGCCTCTGTAAACAAAGCGGAGCGCCTTCGTCCGATCTCCAATTTCATTTCCTCTCGTTTGCCCGACACACCCCACTTCCGTATCTCTAATTACAATGAGAAGATACCCTATTGAGGTCGACTGGGAACCTCGCTATACCACCGATTTTGATTCCAGTTCGAGTCTACATATCGATTTTTACCAACCAACTCCACATCCACGAGACAACACATAGAACTAACTCACACATTTCTTACACAACAGACTTCTAACATTTTTTCACAACACACACACAAAGACAAAAAATTACACATAAAGGTTATATAGATTTCCATGTCTCCTGTACACACAGCATAAACGCACTTGAGGACTAGAATCACGTTTTTCACCTAAGTGTCGCTACAGACGAGACAAAAAATTTATAGGGCATAATTGAGCAAGTAAAACATTTATAGGGCAAAATGGAGCAACCAATACATGTAGATCAGGGCATGTAGATACCATAGGGTTCAAACCAATACACCTTATTTTTCATATCAATCATTTTCATTATTCTCTCTCAATTAAAAATATAAATGTTTAATCAATTTAGCAATTTATTCAACTTATTATCAATTTTAATCATTAACTATCATTTTATTTACCAATCAGCTTATATTATCATTTTCATTTATCAATTATCATTCTATTTACCACTTGACTTATATTACCACAACTC
Organism: Cordylochernes scorpioides; assembly: GCA_030710605.1. NCBI lineage: Eukaryota > Metazoa > Arthropoda > Arachnida > Pseudoscorpiones > Chernetidae > Cordylochernes > Cordylochernes scorpioides. The sequence continues at coordinate 28,869,837 of CP092884.1, read as the reverse complement.
AATTATCAACGAAAACCCACTGGTTTTCGATTAAACTAAAAACATTAAATCACCCTTTGTTGTTGAAACCTTTTTATTTTTCATTTTTCTTTTTTCAAACACTCAACTTTGATTTCGCTCAAAAAAACTTTTATTTTATTTTTATTTTTGATTTCTCAAAAGACCTAATAGAATTCCTTCGATTTCATTCCCAATCTCGAATAGAATATGGTTAGGCATTTTTCCTTTTTTTTTCACCATTCAACCAAGCACTCAACTTTGATTTCGCTCAAAAAACTTTTATTTTATTTTTATTTTTGATTTCTCAAAAGACCTAATAGAATTCCTTCGATTTCATTCCCAATCTCGAATAGAATATGGTTAGGCATTTTTCCTTTTTTTTTTTTCACCATTCAACCAAGCACTCAACTTTGATTTCGCTCAAAAAACTTTTATTTTATTTTTATTTTTGATTTCTCAAAAGACCTAATAGAATTCCTTCGATTTCATTCCCAATTTCGAGCTAGAATATGGTTAGGCATTTTTCTTTTTTTTTCTCACCATTCAACCAAACACACTCAATTTTGATTTCATTCAACTTCTTATTTCATTTTGTTTTGATTTCAAAGCACCTTATGAAATTTCCTCGATTCCTTTTTCTCAGAATTCGAGCAAAAAAGTAACTAAGCAGTTGTCTTTGTCACCATGCAACAAAATATTTTTCTTTTTCAACCAAACACATTCAATTTTGATTTCATTCAACTATTTTTATTGGATTTCAAAAGCCTTAATAGAACTCCCTCGATATCATTTCTTATCTCGAGTAGAATTCGTTTAGGCGCATTTTTTTTGTTTTACCCACTATGTACCATAACCTTCATTGATTTCTTACAATTAAAAAATTTTTTGATTTCTATTAATTATACTCAACCTATATCATCAACCCCATTCTATCTTACTTATGTCACCAGCAATGCTTGTATATAGCCCCTCAATACCTACAACTAATTTTCCCACAAAATTATTTTTCATTTTACAGAATTCTCTCAGGCTAACCCCTTCTTGAATTCTTCACATGTAGGGGGCGCACCTGTCATAATTTGTATATAATTAAATGCAACCCCGACCCACTATGTATGTACCATGTATGATTTTCTAAGACTTAATAAAGAACAAGGTAACTGGAGGGAAGCAAGTAGCATTAAGATATAGGAAGTAGACCTAAAGCTGGCACGACTATTCTGGGCACCCCTGTGTCAATATTGCAGGGGCAGAAACCGGACGTCTCTAGTGACCAGAAGTTATAAATGTTAAAGCTAACACCCAATATTTCCGGCAAAGACAGGACGTATCTAATATCCGTCGAAGCTATAAGCGTCAAGCCACCCAACACTTCCTGACGAAATCGGATATACCAGGCAGGGCACATCTTTCATCAAGGAAAGCCGCGGGCCAATCAAAAGATAGCATCTAAATAGGTCAACCAATAGGGAAAAAGCATGTGATCATCTCTCAACCAATCAGAGAGAAACGGAGTCTTGGTGTTAAATCGAAAGGCAAGGATGGTCAGTTAGGTTTTCGCTCTCATAGGAACAACACCTGCAGTAGCGACTTGGCTCCCACCGAGTTCGGATCAGCCTTCGACTTGCTCCCACCAAGGTAACATCTGTTCTAGAGATCTCTCTCTCAGCTCAGCTCATAGCTATGTCAATCACCGCCATGTGATCAGATAAGGAACAATCAAACCCGCTCCTTCTCAAACCTTCTTCCCTCCAATCCAGTTGCCTTTTATTTTCAAAACAATCACGTGGCCTGATTATTCCTAACTGTGTGCTTCACTTACCACTCAACGACTGCGCTTCAACCAAATCTCACCATTCGCATCCAACAACAAGAAACCCCACAACGAAATTGCCACATATATATATATATATATACAAAAAGTAAGAAAATAAGACGGATATGTAAAATTGTGCCAGAGAAATTACCATAATATTGGAGGATTATTCATAGAAGTTAAGCAAAGCATATAGTTATGTGGCGCTGAGTTTGTTGTTGATACACATTAAATATGTTATAACACCTTGATGAAGGTTGGCGTTCAGCCAACTGAAATATTGGTAAAATAAATGATTTTTTGAACCAATATATGCCTTTTTAATTAAAGATTTATTTATGGATTGCTCTATTTTCAAAATTAATAATATGTGAAGGTTATTCACATATTAAACAAAATGTTAACGCGGGATTCAATCCCGGTTAATGACTGTCGGAAATCGAGGGTGTTACCTACTCATCCACCGACTCTTGATGGTTAAAATGTTTTATGTTTATTAGGGTATGTTTTTTTACCTTCTACATGTTTGGTATGTGAATGCACAACAAAATAGTATTTGGATTCAAATTAAATTATTGTGAAATCTATATTTGAAATTTTAAAAAAGCTCCAATGGCTCCCGATTCTTGTAAAAGTCCAACCCCACCAGCGAGTGCAAGTAACTAAACGGAGACTCTGGCATACTTGTAAGTGCAAAAGTCGAACTGTTTTCACATGTGGTGCACTTACAGTAAAATCAGTCGTCAACACCTACCCAACATGATTATCATGGCCTGTACCAAGTGTATTAGGGATAATAAAAAATAGATATATCCGAGTATCCTGATATTATTGTCAGAAAAAAAATAATATATATATCACAGATTTATGTGGTATAGAATATGATCCAAATGAACTCTGTAGTCAAAATGAATTTAGGGCTGAATGAAAATTTCTATCTCTTCTAATCCAAGAGTATTGTTATAATTGAAGTATCTTCATGAATACAGGCATTGTCGAAATACCTAGGTATATTCAGATGAAAGACTAAATCCTAAATGTTATTAGTGTCCATCAACTTTTGGTAACTGTTGATATATTGCTGTCTAGCTTTTATGCTACACAGGCTACAGACAATCCTTCTGCTTGGAGTACAAGACTTCAGCCCGACAGCCCTGCCCCTACTTCCTGACTCCCTGCCGGCCTGGAACTACCTGGTTACCTGGTTCACCTCAGCAATCTGCCCCCCCATGACTAGACTTCTCCTCTAGACTGCTGTACAGCCCGGGTAGTTGGCGATTTACGCTCCAGGAGCGTAATGCCACGGGGAAAATTAGGAAAGACAAACTTCGGGGATGACACAGCAATTTATTTAAGGCAAATACAAATTATAATTGATAAAAAATATAAGCAATGGGTATGTTTACAGAGTAGCAAAATATAAACATCAATTAAAATCGAATTATGTGTGTAAAATATTGTAAAAAAAAAACAATATAAAATATAAAAATGGTCAGGTGTTGATATTAAAAACAAAATAGGCATATCCTGACCAGGCTCACATGAGCTTTTCTAGATGGCAGAGCGTCATATAGTGGAACACAACAAGGATATAAGTATATGATTATTGTAAATATATTAGAAAGGATAATAGTTAGGTCTCTACGTCTAATGATAAGACTAATGAATATATTTTCCTCTTTTCTGTTGAATATTTCTTGTTTTGTAATAAATATATAAGATATTGTTGTCGTTCCAATGAAGAGTCTCAGATGTTTCCATACATCTCTATCACAGCAGTCGCAATGTTCTCTATCTTGGGTGTGTATACTGTATTGTCATATCCAATGAAGAGCCTAAGATGTCTCCATACATTTCTATCACAGCAGTCGCAATGTTCTCTATCTTGGGTGTGTATCCTGTACGGTTGTTGTTGTCTTGTCCAATGAAGAGCCTCAGATGTCTCCGTATATCTCTATCACAGCAATGTTCTCTATTTTGGGTGTGAAAAGCTGCTGCTCTGTGTCCATGTCAGTTTTCTGCAAGGCTGCGGCCATTACTGGACATGAGAATATGTGGGTAGGTGTTAGTTCCACACCAGAACAGTTGTCACATTACCTGTAGGTTCTTGTTCCATCTGGATGTATTGCCATTCAATATATAAGATATATATTATGTTAAAGGAAGTGTTTCAAGTTTCTAAAAGGTTGAACTGAAGAACCCTACCTTATGAGAAATGAATATTTCTCATTCTTAGACAATTTTTTCAACAATAATGAGACGGTAGTGATAACGAGTATTACAAACAGTAAGAATAATTTATTGATTAGAATGCAAACTTTTTTATAATTTAATTTACAAGTGATAATCTACAAGCATGGTAAGGGGTGATGACTAGACAAATATTTATGATGATAGGCTGACAACAGAGTATTCAAAATAATTATTCAGGTGCAATATAAGTGCATTTTTATTGGAACCATGCGTGTTTATTATAAATAATTACAAATAAATACACACTTATTTGTTCCAAAACATCCTTCAAATATTTAAGCCTCAAAATCAATATTTGAGGAATGCCTGTTCTTTGTCTTAAATTAAATCACCACTGCCGTCCTATTGAAAATTCCTGGCAGGTCCTGGAACTTTTTGTGGACCTCGCCTCAATGAATCTCCATTCAATCAATTCTTCTTTCTTCGGGGCTTTCGTCTGGAGAATTAATCAGTTCCACCAGGTTCTTCTGTTTCACAGATCTCTTTATCTCGTTGCGTCTTCTGCTACCTTATTTACCCTATTTCGCTGTAATATATACTATAATACAATTCACAATTCATCCTTTCATACCTCATCCCTAAGGTCAGAAATAATTCTTATTTCTCCTTAAAATAAATTTCGATTTTTCGTTCAAAAGAAACATTTGCGGTATAGTTGTCAAATTTCGTTCTACAATAAATACTATACCCATCTACCGTAATATCCTAGATAAGAAAGAAAAACCTTTTGATCGAAAACTGGGGATCTAACGACGACAAAAATCGATATTCCTCAACTTACAGCTAAAAATGGAAACAAATAGAGATATATGAAAACAAATTAAAGTTTCATTTTATCTACTTATATAATTGCCTTATTCTGTCTGTATGTCTGAAGCTCACGGATAGAATGCGCGCCCATTGGCTGCCAGCGAACACGTGGCCTCCCTGCCCCCCTCTAGACAACCCTGTTATCAGCTGTGCGAAACATACACCTGTCTATAGCGGCCACTCTACACAACCCTGTTATCAGCTGTGTGATACATCCACCTGTCTATACAGACCACCCTGTCTATAGCGGCCACTCTGGACACCCCTGTTATCAGCAGTGTGCTACATCCACCTGTCTATACAGACCACTCTGTCTATAGCGGCCACTCTAGACAACCCTGTTATCAGCTGTGTGATACATCCACCTGTCTATACAGACCACCCTGTCTATAGCGGTCACTTTATGCAACCCTGTTATCAGCTGTGAGATACATCCACCTGTCTATACAGACCACCCTGTATATAGCGGCCATTCTAGACAACCCTGTTATTAGCTGTGTGATACATACACCTGTCTATAGCGGCCACCCTAGACAACCCTGTTATCATCAGTGTGTTACATTCACCTGTCTATACAGACCACCCTGTCTATAGCGGTCACTTTAGGCAACCCTGTTATCAGCAGTGTGATACATACACCTGTCTATACAGACCACCTTGTCTATAGCGGTCACTTTAGGCAACCCTGTTATCATCAGTGTGTTACATTCACCTGTCTATACAGACCACCCTGTCTATAGCGGTCACCTTAGGCAACCCTGTTATCAGCAGTGTGATACATCCACCTGTCTATACAGACCACCCTGTCTATAGCGACCACTCTAGACAACCCTGTTATCAGCTGTGTGATACATCCACCTGTCTATACAGACCACCCTGTCAATAGCGACCACCCAAGACAACGTTTTTAAAATATATTCGCACTCGGGTAAACCCCGGGCGTTGCCCGGGCCATTCGTCTAGTATAGAATAAGGTCTAGAGAAGCAACAATGTATGCTAAATGGTTTATTCGATTCATTCTTCTTCTAAGGAGGTCGTTGGAAGGATGGTCTAAACCGTTGGTTTTCGACCACTACGACCCGGATTCGATTCCCGCATTGGGCACTTTTTTTCTGATAAAAAAAAAATGTCCCGATGGCCTCCGATTCTTGCAAAAGTCCAACCCCACCAACGAGTGCAAGGAACCAAACGGGGTTCTGGCACATTTGTAAGTGCAAAATCGAACTGTTTTTCACCTGTGTAGACATGTTGTGCACTTATAGTAAAAGCAGTCGCCTATTTCTACCCACCATGATTATCATGGCTTGTACCACGTGTACTAGGGATAAACAAAAAAATTTATTCTTCTATAAATCCTGGATCCTAGTAGAGTTGTCTTAGAAGATGGCGAGCGATCAACAATGTCAAAATATTGTATGAATTTCAATTGAATGTTTTTGGTTCAAGCTTTTTAGATATTATTCTGAAATTTTTACTTTTTGCTCTATTGACTCTAATAATTTCTGTTATCATTCTTACTAGAAATTTTGCATATTTTATATCATTAAGTTTATTTTACCTACTTCCCCTAAGCGTCTAACCTCTCTAAAATGTCCAATTTTAGTGTGGGCGCCTTGGAAAAATTTACACTGCTCTATAAACGATATTTACTCAATGTATGTAATTCTGCTGTCCTCAAAGCTTATGTCCAAAGATCATCTAAAATACCCATTCAAAGAGTCTAGCATCAGTATCACTATAAAAGGAAATTCGAAAAAGGCAATATAACAGCGGTATGGTGGATTAAACTGGCGAAACCGCTGGGAGGGTTCTCCACTGATGAGCCAGGCCCTCCCATTAATTTTTCCATTGCAGTAAGGACAGTAGAATTGTTTATTTTTTAGAAAGAATCATACGCGTCTATAATAGTTTCGAATTTCAATATTTACTTAAATATTTAGCAAAATACTTATTTAAGTTAAGATGCATTAGCGCGCCATCTGTTATCAAAATTCGAAACTATTATAGACGCGTATTATTCTTTTTGTGAAAATAAACTATTTCTACTGTCCTTACTGCAATGGAATTTTCGCATTAATTTTTCCATTACAGTGAAGGAAGTATAATATTCCAACAGAAGAAGTAAATTTACATATGAGAAAATCAAAACAAAATCGGCATATCCTGAGGGCTTAAATGAGTATTTTAGATCACAGAGAGCGCCATCTAGTGTGTGGAACAAAAATAAACTAAACTTTTATTTTCAACTTGTTCCATATTAGTACAAATGTGATATTGTACTGGGATAAGGTGCATAAATTAAGAAAAAGGCATCTCCTTATCGTGCAACTGAAAGTTGCTGATGGCTTGCGCCATCTATCGGAATAAATATATTTTTTCAATTGTTAAAAATATTTTTTCACATTGTGTCGCGGTCTCACGCAATTCTAGCCTTAACTACCCGTTTCATGATTTTTCATGCCTGAATGACCAATTTGTTTGGTCGTTGAGGTACAGCTTGCACCACGCTGATGAGGGCCAACAGCCCGAAACGCGTCCGTGGTTAGCTTTTCTTTATTAATCTTGTTAATTAATCAAGAATGGGTATTTGTCCCATTCTGGAATAATTAAAAATCAACGAGAATAGTTGATATTTTTTCCGATAGATGGCGCAAGCCATCAGCAACTTTCAGTTACACGATTAGGAGATGCCTTTTTCTTAATGAAGATAGAGGTTGCCTGGCCGGCATTGGTAGTTCTTAGAATTAAAAGACACTTTGACCAGTGATTGTTTTATCTAGAAATATCTGAATGATTATTTCTTCACAGGTTTTTATTTATTACAAGTTGTTTAGCGTGAGATTGACGAGAAGGAATGATAAAAATTGTCTTATTTTATTGCCACGACACGCAATCGAATCTTTTAATTAGGCACTTATTAAATAAAAATATACATATTTTAATTTTCAATATTACATGTGTGGTATACGCCATGATAACCATGGTGGGGAGAAGTTAGCGACTGTTTTTACTGTAAATGCACCACATGTCTACAGATGTGAAAAGCAGTTCGGCTTTTGCACTTACAAATGTGACAGATTTTGGGCATTACATTGACTGGTGTAGTTGGATTTTGCAAGAACCAGGGGGCCATTGGAGCATTTTTTTTTATTATAAAAAAATTCCTAATGCGGGATTCAATCCCGGGTCGTAGTGTTCAAAAACCACCGGTTTAGACCACCCTTCCACCGACCCCCCTTTAAATAAAATAAACTGTTTCAATGACCCCCGATTCTAATAAAAGTTCAACCCCCACTTGTGAGTACAAGTAACCAAACATGGTACTGATACCTTTGTAAGTACAAAGGTACAACTGCTATCTACATTGTGGTGCACCTACAGCAAAAAATAATAGCTTTTTTTTTTGCTTATCCCTCGTACATGTGGTACAGGCCATGATAATCATTGTGGGTAGAAGTAGGCGATTGCTTTTACTGTAAGTGCATCACATATCTACACATGTGAAACGCAGTTCGATATTTGCATTTTCAAATGTGTCAGAGCCCCGTTTTAGTTACTTGCACTCGCTGGTGGGGTTACTTTTGCAAGAATCTGGAGCCATTGGAGCATTTTTTAATTATAGAAAAAAGATGCCCAATGCAGGATTCGATCCCGGGTCGTAGCGGCAGAAAACAAACGGTTTACACAATCCTTCTACCGACCCACCTTTAAATAAAATAAACTTCTTCAATGGCCCCGATTCTGATAAAGTTCAACCTTCACTTATGGATACAAGTAACCAAACATGGTGTTGACACATTGTAAGTACAAAAGTCGAACTGCTATCTACATATGTCCCATTGAAAATTAAACCATTTATAGCCCGTCAAAGGATTCTACGGCTAATTTTCCCCGAGGATATCACGGTATTTTGGACAGCGATCCTTTAAATTGCTACTTCTGCCTTGCTGTCATCCAGAACAATTTGGTCCACTATCTATTTCATTGCCCATTTCTACAGGAAATGAGACTGGAAATTCGCGAAATTTCGGGGCCAACCCACTATAATGAACAACATGTATGTGATAATCTGTATATAGCAATATATAACCCCACCACAATCTATGCAATGTATCGCAAAAGATTTAATAAAAGTTAGGCTTCGCAAAAAGGGAATAACAATTAACAGGAATGCATCATCCAGGAAGTAAAGGTCACTGCCCAGGACCCATAAAAATTAAGTTCAAAGACCTTCTTCTTCCTGGAAGATTGCAATCATGGCTACAATGGAGGTACTAAGCCAATCACAATTAAGCATGACAAATCAACAACCAATCACCTTTAAGCATGACCAACTGATAGCGAATCATCAGAGAGCACGTGGAAGGATCTCCTCCAATGAGAAGTCGAGAGAGTTAATGACGATAATCTCGGACAAGAAGTTAATAAGAAGGTAGGTGACCGGGCTAGAAGCAAGGTGTGCTCAACTTAGGCTCCAACCAAGGTAGTGTCCGCTCCATCATGTGAAAGGCAAAGTACCTCCTCCAGTCTCATCACTATCCCTTTCGCAAGGTCTATTTTCTATCCCATCCAGGTGTGCTCGTTCTTTCCCTGTGGAAAACCACCATTCGACCAAGACTGCGCCATCAATCACCAATCCAATCAAATACACCCAACCACACAATTCACCAGGATTCAACAGGATTGTTACAGAGAGTAAACAGCAATCCGAAAAGGTAAGCACCAATCCCACAGAGAGTCGACAGGATTCAAACGGATTATTATATGTTCGAATAAATAAGCTTGAGGGATGAGTCTCTTTTAATTACATTTATTTCAAGCTTTCGGGCTCAACCGCCCTTCGACAGGACAAATTATATTCGCTACTAAAGTTTTCAAATCTAATCTATATAAACATTTGAGAGACGCCTGTGTCTCGAGTGTAATACGAGGCTTGCCGCGTGAGGGGATGAGATCTTTGAAAAAGATGGCCGTTTAGCCCATTGAATTATCGGAAATAAAAGATTATTTGTTGAATCGCAGAGTTCATGATACCGAGGGGGGTTTGGTGGCTGCAGGGAATATTACATTGTATATTTCAGGTAAATCAATTTTTCTATTGAGGCTATGGAATTTGCTTGATAGGATAGATTCTATGATTAGTCTTTGGTGTTTGTTGGCAATATTAGAATAGTGGATTTTCGGTGATGTAATGTTGAATCCTATCAAGCAAATTCCATAGCCTCAATAGAAAAATTGATTTACCTGAAATATACAATGTAATATTCCCTGCAGCCACCAAACCCCCCTCGGTATCATGAACTCTGCGATTCAACAAATAATCTTTTATTTCCGATAATTCAATTGGTTAAACGGCCATCTTTTTCAAAGATCTCATCCCCTCACGCGGCAAGCCTCGTATTACACTCGAGACACAGGCGTCTCTCAAATGTTTATATAGATTAGATTTGAAAACTTTAGTAGCGAATATAATTTGTCCTGTCGAAGGGCGGTTGAGCCCGAAAGCTTGAAATAAATGTAATTAAAAGAGACTCATCCCTCAAGCTTATTTATTCGAACATAATATTATGGGATTACCTATTAATTATTATATGTATATAAAATTTTGCTACTCTCCTGCTAGATAAAACATTTGTTTATAAATATCTAAAAATTTTCAAGGCGCGATTGATAAAATGAGGGAAGAGGTGCTCAACTCCACAGACAACGGCTGATTGTTCTCCCTCCCCTGTGAATTTATTTTCCTCCTCACTCATGCACATATATAACATTTTAGGGGAATCCCCTTGTAAGACAATAGTGTCTTAATAAAGGTTTTTGTTGTTGTTGTTGTCTACACATGTAGACATTGTGGTGCATATACAGCCAAAAGACACTCGCTAACTACCCACTATGATTGATTATCTTGGCATGTACCACGTATACTTAAGATATGTAGAAGAAATTCGAAGATTAGGCTTCGTCTGCTTCCCATTATCTGGGTGTGACTTGAGACAATCACGTAGCCAATTCACATGATGGATCATCCCCATTTCAAACCCGCGGCATATTTGATAACGTCAACACTGAATACTTTTTTAAAAAATAAACTAGTTTTATTTTTCCTTCTGAACATACTTTATTCATGAAGATAAATATATCAACCTAAAAATTTTTATTATTTTTTTTTATAACATATACTCATGGACAAAATTTAAGGAAGAGAAAATTCTTTTATGTCGCGGACGTCTGTTTTTTTTTTTTTTTGGACACAGAAGCAATTTTGTTCACACTTGGTTATCTCGTGTGTCTTCAATAAAGGTCACTGTAATATCTTTCAGAGTTATTCTCTGAATCCCGATATACATGCTAAGAGTTACAATTTGTTCACAATTGGTTTTCTCGTATGTCTTCAATAAAGGTCACTGTAATATCTTTCAGAGTTATTGTCTGAATCCCGTTATACGAGCTTAAAGGTACAACTTGTTCACACTTGGTTATCTCGTGTGTCTTTAATAAAGGCCACTGTAATATCTTTTAGAGTTATTGCCTGAATCCCGATATACATACATGCTAAAAGGTACAACTTGTTCCCACTTGGTTATCTCGTGTGTTTTCAATAAGGTCACTGTAATATCTTTCAGAGTTATTGTCTGAATCCCGATATACATGTTAAAAGGTACAACTGTTCACATTTGGTTATCTCGTGTGTCTTCAATAAAGATCACTGTAATTTCGTTCAGAGATTTTGTCTGAATCCCGGTATACATGCTAAAAGGTACAACTTGTTCATACTTGGTTATCTCACGTGTCTTCAATAAAGTCACTGTAATATCTTTCAGCGTTATTGTCTGAATCCCGATATACATGTTAAAAGGTACAACTGTTCACATTTGGTTATCTCGTGTGTCTTCAATAAAGTCACTGTAATATATTTCAGAGTTATTGTCTCAATCCCGATATACATACTTAAAGCTACAACTTCCTTAAGTTTTGTCCATGAGTGTACAAAACGAATGATTCATCTTATAATGTGTTCCGGCCATGTTTAGATAAATATTATCATTGTTTATACAAAGATATATTATTATAATTATAATTGCTTCTCTATACAACATATTGTAATTAACTCTATTAATAGATTTTCTACCGTCATTCTATTCTTTTCTTTTGATATTAAATATAAATAAATATATAGAGCTTAAAATAAATAATTTAATTCAAAATATATTAGATACACATATACAGTAGTAGTACTGTATGGACCCTTGTGAAGAACTTCAAATTACTAATCTTCTACAGAGGGTGTTCACACTTATAGGGGAAACAAGTTTCATTATAAAATATTAAAAATTAACACCATATTTGAAATTTTTCAAATGTTCTATTTGAAAGCCTTTTTGTTTATTTACAGAACGGCACCTGATTTTGCACAATAGCAGACACTTTCTGATCATGGTCATACTTAAAAGATCCCATTCTTCCTTTACCACTTTCCAGAGACCTTCAATTGTCCTAGGGTGGCTCTTTCCAAGTGCTCTTTTAAGACATCCAAAAATGAAAAAATCCATCGGGGCTAAATCAGGAGATTTTACAGGGGTTCTGTTCTTTGGAATAGTGTTGATTCCTGTTCTTTGCCTTAGATCTTCCAAATAAGCTTGGGTTGAAGATGAGGTATGACTTGTGGCGTTATCATGGTGAAATCAGACTTTGTTGCTCTGTTTTCCATAGATAGAGGGAATATCATTTAAAAATATAGGTTCTAAAATGTTGTTTTGATAGTACTCCGAGTTCATTTTGGCATTTCTTTCAACTTTTCTTATTTTTAATTTCCCTTCATATCATATACCGCATGCCACTATAAATCCTTTGGGGTAACTTTCGGCACATTCCTTCAACCAAATTAGCCTAGATTTTTCCACCCTTTTTGATAGTATATAGCTCTTTTTCTCTCGCAATCGGTTAAATATACCCATGCTTCGTCATATGTAACAATACATTTCTATCAATCAGCAGCCAAGAAATTTTCATAAAAATATCTGCTGATAGTGTGTCGCTGACGAATATGGCTCTGAAACAATTTGTGAACCGCATGTTTTTTTGTAGCTTTTAGGCCTAAATCTTTATTTATTATTTATTTATTGTTGACACTGATGTTCCTATTAATTTGGCTATATCTCTTTGTGGCATAGGATTTTCTTTTGTAATATATTTTTTCACTTTTTTGACAGTTGCAGGAGTTCTCACAGATATAGGGTGATAATCTTTTGTCCATTTCTCCGTAGGTGCTTTGAATAAAAACTTGATATTTTTGTCGTGAATAATATTATAAATACATTTTTTAGAAATGTTGATATCATCTTGTTTGCATATTTTTAATTATGTCCAAATAGGTAAGATTAGCTCTGGAAAGTCCTAAAATATAACTTCTTATTAAATTATTGTATTTGAAGGGCATTTTTTTTTTATTTTTAAAAAATGTATTGCGTGTTAAAATTAGCTTAAGCCTTTTCGAATTCCACGTTGTTGATTTTTTAAAATAAAGTAATAGTTCCTTTTTTACACCGGGCGCTCGTTTCCTATAAGTGTGAACACCCTCTGTATATCCTCTAATCCCCCACATGACCATTGTGAAATAGCTGAAATAATAAGATATAGAGTTATATTAAGACAATGATAATCTTTCTATTCACTATAGAAGAATGAACACAAGTCAGGGAGAAGAGATTCCTTTATATAAGAGGACGATTTTACAATTTTTCGGGCAAGATGCCCTTCTACGGGTGGTTTTATAAATAAAAACACTGGATCTGAGCAATTGGTATTGGGTTCTTTGTATGAGTTTGGCGGTACCCGTAGAAAGGCGTCTTTCCTGAAAACCTATATGATCATCCTTTTATATAAAGAAGCTCTTCTCCACGACTTGTGTTTCTTCTTCTATAGATAATTTTTTTGACAATTAAAATAAAGCTAAAATAGTACAAAATTGAATTTGTACTTGGATCAGGTAGATGAATTAAGAAAAAAGGCGTTTTCTGATCGTGCACCTGAAAGTTGCTGATGGCGCAAACCATTTTGATTAATCAAGAAACGGTATTTGGCCAATTCTGGAAAAATTAAAAATCAACGATTAGTTGGTATTTATTCAGATAGATGGCGCAAGCCATCAGCAACTTTCATTTACACGATCAGGAAATGCCTTTTTTCTTAATTAAAATAATGTTTTTGATTTTTTCATCAATACATGCAACGAGACAATAAGTCTGAACACAAACCCGGAAAGTTGGAAACACCTGATCAGCTGGATGTTGAAACTATACACTAAGTCTGAGGACCAACCCGAACAGTGTGTGTGTGTGTGTGTTAGCGACTTCTGTAAATGGCTCCAGGAGTTCGAGTTACCCACAGTTAGCAATGCTAGTTGCCTTGATTAAGACTCGTCAGAATGCATCTCATCAATAATCTTCCTTAATTCATACATCCACATTGTCCAGAACACCGAAGCTACTGTGGGAATAATATAGAAGACATCAATGTCGAACAATCGCTATAGTTAAAGGAAGAACATCTTCAGTTCTTATAAACGAACATTTCTGATGGCTGACGTGACCCATCAAGGAATATTTCTAGCCAATATTCTGTAATAAAAAGGAGTTCATCCATTTTTCATATGGAAAACTCTTTCTTGTATTAGTAAAGTTCATAACATAAATAATAAAGATAAAGTTTTTGAATATTTTAAATCATAGGTATGTATGACACACTATTTTAAAAAATCCTTGATATTTAAAATTCTAAGATAAAATTGTGAAAAGCGTTTAAAAACTACAAATATTTTCTTGCAAACAGTTTCTTTTTTCTTTTTAATTAAAATATCAGTTGTAAATATCCCCGCTGCGTACGTATATTTGTAAACACTTCTTTTAAGAAACAGTCGAAGTTTTATTTAAGCTCGTTGAAGAGCGATTATCGCTTGAGAACTTGCATAAAAAAAAAGAAACTCATTGTGAGAAATATTTGAGTTTTTCAATTTACAAATCTACGTGCATACATATTAGGTTATTTACATAATATTTTTATTGTTTCTTAATTCCACACACATAATGGTTAAGATAAAATAACTACACGAACTTCTCAATTCGTGTCAAATTGTCATCGCCATAGACTGTCAGTTTATCGGTTCTCTCCAAGATATACGAGAAAAACTCCAAAAGGTAAGAGTTATAAATATTCTATAAAATAATCCCTTGCATAAATATTGAGTAAAATCAATCATTCCTCCAGGGAAAAGTGTCTTTTTGAAAACTTTTTATTGTTCTCTAGCTTTCGGGCACGTACGCCCTTCCACAGGAGAAAACATGGTATAATGATACGCCAATAGAACACGAGTTAAATATAATCGGATACTATTTTACATATTTTTATGAATATATAAAAATATTATTTTTACATATTAACTATTATACAAATTGAGACAAAATATTTTAAAAATATATATCTCTAATAAGAGGACAAACAAATGAATAAATATAGGCTACTAGAAAAATAAAAAATAAAAAACGAGGAAGCAAGGAATACATAGTTAGGTTGTAGTTATCATTATTAGGAGATGTCCACTTGATTCCCACCGCTGCTATTCTGAGACGATTTCTGTATTTGGATGATTTGGGGTGAGCTCAGGGAATAGTATATTATAAACTTCCGGAATGTCTATTCTTCTGTTGATACTTTTGTGCTTTCTTGATATTATGGATTCTATGATGAGTCTCTGTTGTTTATTGGGGATGTTGGAGTAATGGGTTCTTGGTTCGGATAGTGCGAATGAATGGCCTGTTTCTCTTACATGATGATATACTAGAGATCTATTGTCCTGGTTTTCGATATTTCGTTGATGTTCTGATATTCTTATATTTAAATTTCTACTTGTTTCACCTACGTATTTGGTTCTGCATTCGTTGCATTCTATAGAGTATATGGCATTCTTAATATTGGAAGGATAATTAAGGCTATTGCTTTTTGTTATAGGGTTTCTTAGTAGTGAACTTAAACTGGGTGAGTTGCAGAAAAAGGTTTTAACGCCGAATTTTTTCATATGTCGAGCTATTGATATGGATACATATCAATATCCTTTATCATTTATTTTAAGACATTTCCATAGCCCGTCTGAAATGCGAAATCCCTCAGTTTACAAATCTATTTGTAGTATTCCCTACAAACCTGTATCCATATCAATAGCTCGACATCTGAAAAAATTCGGCGTTAAAACCTTTTTCTGCAACTCACCCAGTTTAAGTTCACTACTAAGAAACCCTATAACAAAAAGCAATAGCCTTAATTAACCTTCCAATATTAAGAATGCCATATACTCTATAGAATGGAACGAATGCAGAACCAAATACGTAGGTGAAACAAGTAGAAATTTAAATATAAGAATATCAGAACATCAACGAAATATCGAAAACCAGGACAATAGATCTCTAGTATATCATCATGTAAGAGAAACAGGCCATTCCTTCGCACTATCCGAACCAAGAACCCATTACTCCAAAACATCCCCAATAAACAACAGAGACTCATCATAGAATCCATTATATCAAGAAAGCACAATAGTATCAACAGAAGAATAGACATTCCGGAAGTTTATAATATACTATTCCCTGAGCTCACCCCAAATCATCCAAATACAGAAATCGTCTCAGAATAGCAGCGGTGGGAATCAAGTGGACATCTCCTAATAATGATAACTACAACCTAACTATGTATTCCTTGCTTCCTCGTTTTTTATTTTGTATTTTTCTAGTAGCCTATATTTATTCATTATTTGTCCTCTTATTAGAGATATATATTTTTAAAATATTTTGGCTCAATTTGTATAATAGTTAATATGTAAAAATAATATTTTTATATATTCATAAAAATATGTAAAATAGTATCCGATTATATTTAACTCGTGTTCTATTGGCGTATCATTATACCATGTTTTCTCCTGTGGAAGGGCGTACGTGCCCGAAAGCTAGAGAACAATAAAAAGTTTTCAAAAAGACACTTTTCCCTGGAGGAATGATTGATTTTACTCAACAGTTATAAATATAATAGAGCGTATTATTCTTCTTTTCTTATTTTCACTCAATCATATTAGAGTATCAAGCTTGTAGAGCTTGTTGATGGTGTCTGCTGGGGATGAATAGAGTTCATCAATGAATGAGTCAATACAGTTAATGATGTGGTTGGTCAACTGGTGCTTCTTTCTTATCTCCACTCAATCATATCAGGGCATCAAGTCTGTAGAGCTTGTTGATGGTGTCTGCTGGGGATGTGTAGAGCACATCAATGGTGAGTCAATACAGTCAATAATGTGTTTTGGGGTTGTAGGTTGAGAATAGGAGAATTAACAACCATCATGATTGGGTGAAGTAGAAAGTGTCTTCCTTTTCGTTAAAACTGAAAGCACTACTCAGTGGCAGGCCGAGTAACCTATTCTTTATATTGAGACTAATGGCATAACTAGAACTAAAAAGGCACCATTTTAATGGAAGTTAAAAAAGAATAAGCTCTCAGACGATTAAACAGCTCGTCGGCTGACTTATAATGACTGATAGAAGACATCGTTGTATTTAGTTCTTCAAATTAAAGATACTTCGACCAGTAAATATTTTTTATTGTCTCGACGTTTCTACAAAAATCTTTTGTCCTCGTCATGAGCGAACAAAAATTAAAACATTTGGCAAAGCCGTAAAATTATTCTAAGGCTGCAAGGCCGTTCTCAAGCGATATTTCAAATTTTGTACAACATCTAAAGCCCGAGTCAAAAAACAAATATTCAACTCACAAAAGACTATGATCTTTTAAATAAATTATAATAAATATATAAATATATAATTTTTCGCTCCTGATGAGGACAAAATATTTTTGTCGAAGCGTCGAGACAATAAAAAAGATTTACTGGCCAAAGTATCTTTAATTTTAAGAACTATGAATTCCGGCCAGGCTGCCTCTATCTTTACGATCGTTATATTTAGTCTAATATCTTCAGCATTTTTTATTATGCCATTGTATAATTATACAAGGTCATAGAGACTATATTCATAGATCAAATTTATAATCTTGGTAGGGTTGGAATACAGATCCTGTCTTAAGGCTCCCATACATTTTCCAAGAGGTGGTCTGGTGAGGTCTCTTTGGTCCTGCAGATGGTGCATTGTGTCTTGACACCATCCTGGAAGAGGAGCGGTATTGTATGGCCAGTCTTGAGCTTGGAAATACAGGTTGCTGCTTGTCGGTTCATCCCACATTCCAGAATAGCTCCAATCTTTTGGTTCAGATACCAATGATGGAATGTTGACTACTGTATTTTTGACTGGATGTTTCTTTTTTTGTATGCGTTTGAAAGAGTCGAATTCAAGGTATAAGTTAGGTATTGCTGCTGATTTTGCAATTGTATCTGCTTTGTCATTTTTCTTCAGTTCTATATGGGATGGGATCCACTGGAAGCTGATTTGTTTGTCCTGTGAATATCTTCAGCATTGCTAGTCTTAGATACAATATTACTCCATATTCTTAAGCAGTTATATTAATTTAAAATACTCGCAAATTGCGTTTTTTACAAGAATTTTTTAAAAATATTGTGGCGAAGAAATAATTTACTATTTAATTCAATTTTGCCAGCTAATCACCTCTTTGGCAGATTGTCAAGATTCCATTAGATCCCGTGTGGATCTCATGGAATAAAGTCCGCCCTAGACTGACGAGGGCCATTAGTCCGAAACCATGGTCTCTAGGCGGACGCTTTTCAGTTTGCCAAAGCTGGTGTTGTGGCTTTGTCACCGACCCGAAGCCGCTAGTTGCGGCGACGGTCAATAGATAGCGTCTGGTTTTAGACGTCTATTTTGACGGGAGAGGAGACCCTTTTCTCTTTAGATCAATTTCTTCCCGGCAAAATTTCCATATATAATTCAATTTTTAATATTATTCAATGAAAATATTCAACAAATTATAAAAATATTTATTACTCTGTATTTGTAAAATCATCTTTAAAATTTATCTTTGCTTGATTTGTTCAAGATTCCCTAGCAGGAGATAGTTTGGTTAATTTGTTAATAATTGTCGACTAGTCGCCGTGACGTCATGAATAAATACTTTCACATATCCAGATTACAAAGACTTGATTTCTATGCGACAATATTGTAACGTTTTGTTTTAAATTTAAAATATGTTTTTACAATGTTAATTTTAGTTTGTTGCTTTATAATATGAAAGATTAAAATGTTTTTTTTTTTGTTTATTATTATCGTAATGTAATAATCTTGGGAAAATTAGAATATATTCAATCTGAATATTAGAGGTCGCCTTTCCCGTCAAAATTTCAGCTTCTATTTTGACGGGAGAGGTTATTTTATTGATCAATTTCCTCTCGGAAAAATTTTCTTCTCTACTTAATCTAAAGGTACTTTAAAAATGTGTTCAAAGAGCCTAGGGTATCTTTATCTTATTAGTAATACCACTTGAAGATAGGTAAAAGTACACAAATACGGATTGCGATGTGCTTTTGTATTATATATTCGACAAGCTTTCGAGGCTGTTCTTTCTCAAACCTCGAGAAGAGTTAATGTTCGAAAGCCAGATAAATATTTAATTGAAAAGCACAATTCGTCTTGTTACTTTTATTACAATAAACTATAATTCATTTCTAATGTAAGACGCTATAGTAAATTTCAGGTAGTACAAAAATTATAATTTCAATGAGCTTTTTTGTTAAATACTCGACAAGCTTTCGAGCCTGTTCTTTCTCAGACCTCAAGAAGAGTTAATGTTAGAAAGCCAGCTGAATATTTAATTGAAAAGAAGATAGGGTAATTGGTCTTGTTATTTTATTACAATAAACTAGAATTCATTATACTGTATAGATAAGACACTATATTGAATTTCAGATGGTACAAAAATACTAATTTCAATGTGCCTTTTTGTTAAATATTCGACAAGCTTTCGAGCCTGTTCTTTCTTAGACCTCAAAAAGAGTTGATATTCGAAAGCTAACCGAATATTTAATTGAAAAGCACAATTCTTCTTGTTACTTTTATTACAATAAACTAGAATTCATTTATAGGTAAGACGCTATAGTAAATATTAGGTATATCTGCCATACATCTATGGATATACAGTTAAACCTGTCTATAGTGTCCCCCTCTTGGGACTCACCAAAATAGGGTGCTATAGAGAGGGAATGCAATAGACAGGTCACTTTTAATGTAAAATGTTTACATTTTAATGTTTAAAATCGGGCGCTATAGAGAAGTAGTGCTATTTAGAGGGGGTGCTATAGACAGGTTTAACTGTATAACGATTTGATTAAAAACATCTATACAGTCTATCAGAATATTCAAGAAAATTTGATATTTGACCAAATAATAACAATGAAACTCAAGGATGAAAACATTTCAAACAAGGATTCTGTGAGAGACTTGTAGAACTTGTGATTAATACTATATAATTCGAAACTATTATAAAATCGGGCGCTATAGAGAGGAAGGCGCTATAGACAGGTTTAACTGTATTTCTGTACATGTCAATTGTTCTTTTGCGTACATATTGTATAAGTTGGGATAACATTGTAGTGTAGGCAAACTTAGTGGCGGTACCACAAATGGTTATCTGAAGGTCGCCTTGAGTTGATCAATTTTTTATTGATCAAAATAATCGATGAGATGACGTCACCGTTTATATTAATATTTTGTTCGGTATTTTATAGAACGGCCGCTTTTTATTAAACCAAATAGAACATTAGAGGCTGTTCTACGAATGGGTTACGATATAAGACAATTTATAGGGATTTTTTAAATACAATATAATGCGGCTTATAATTGTAGAACGACATTTGAAAATTATCCCGCATGTGTTTCTTTTGAACGAAAAATCTAAATTTATTTTAAGGATAAATAACGATTATTTCAAACCTTAGGGATGAAGTATGAAAGAATGAATTGTGAAGAGTAATGATAAACGGAAAAATAAAAGTGTCCAGGGATGGGAATCGAACCCACAGTGTTCCGCTTACCGGGCAGATGTCATGTCCACTAGGCTTTTTATTATTATCCCTAGTATACGTGGTACAGTCCATGATAATCCTGGTGGGTATAAGTTGGCGACAGTTTTACTATAAGGGCACCCACATGTGAAAAGCAGTTCGATTTTTGCATTTACAAATTTGCTAGAGCCCCGTTTAGTTACTTGCACTCGCTGGTGAGGTTGGAATTTTGAAAGAATCGGGTAGAACATTGAAGCATTTTTTTGAATTAGAAAAAAAGTGTCCAATGCGGGATTCGATCTTGGGTCGTTGCGGTCGAAAAACAATGGCTTAGATCACCCTTCCACCTAACCCCATTTATAAGGATAATTTATTGTACTCGGTTCTATACCTCCCTGAGAGGAAGCAATTCCTCAAGCTACTCTCGCCTGAAAACAAGACAATTCTGTGCGAATTCCTTCACATTGTCATTGAGCAAGTTGGGGACAAAATCTACGCAATAAACAAAGACCTGTCCACACTCAGGAAGGCTTGTAGCACTTGATAAGATCCAGACGTCCCTTCAGAGAGGGCTTCGTCTGGTGTAAATATTTTTTTATTTTATATATATTTCAATACTGTTTTTTAATTTTACTCAAAATGCTGTTGCTGTTGGCTAGGTCTTAATAAAGTTGTCAAATTGTCTACGATTAGGTTCAGAACGAAAGCCAGTTCTAAACCCTTTTTAAAGTATTCCCTATATATTGAAGCGGTGCAGCAAAGAAGTAGAAGAGAATAAGTGGGCAAGCCAAGAGAAGAAGGTATGCAGGGGCCCCTCCAAGGAAGTGTTGATTGACAAATTCCAGAGGAGTGGGCGGCAGACAGGGAGTCCAGCTGTTGTCGTCGTGAAGGAAGCAGCCAAGTTAGCGGCCGGCCTGCCGGGGATTTGTGCGCCGAGAAGACATGACAGTCTGGGGGGAGAAGTCTGTCTGGTGACAACGGGACCCGCAGCAAGGAGAACGGCGGTGACGACAGACGCGGCAAGTTGGCTACGGGAAGTGGGCTCCGGGACCGTGTGGATCAACAAGAGGAGGACGGTGCAAAGAAGGACGAGGAGGAACCTACCCGGGGCGGACATTGAAGGCAAGTTTATCTACTATGTCTAGTTATTAGCATCCTTTTTAAAGCTCTGAGAATAAATCCATAGTACTAAGCTGTATCCAAAACGAACCCACATTGTTTTCTCAGAAACCTTGCACACAAACATCGACGGCTGAGAAAAGTCGTAACAATATATATACGGTAGAACCTCCCTTTAGCGGACACGCCGCTAGCGGACACCTCTCCACAAAGAACAGTTTTCATTTACAAAATTACCATTTTTACTATTTATCAACTTTCCGGTAAGAGGACACCTCTCTCTAAAGAACACTTTGGCTCTGCAACTAGGTGTTGTCCTTTACAGGGAGGTTCTACCGTACATGATACATTAGCGCGCCATCTGTTATGAAAATTCGAAACTATTATAGACGCGTATGATTCTTTTAAAAAGTAAACAATATTATACTGCCCTGACTGCAATGAAAAATTAATGGGAGGGCCTGGCTCATCAGTGGTGAACCCTCCCAGCGATTAAAATGGTAAAACCGCTAGGAGGGTTTACCACTGATGAGCAAAGCCTTCTCATTAATTTTTCATTGCTGTAAGGGCAGTAGAAAATTGTTTAATTTTCAAAAGAATCATACGCGTCTATAATAGTTACGAAATCTATATATATTGAATATAAAAAGACATTTCCTGACCGCTCACATGAGCATTTTAGATAGCAGAGCGCCATCTAGTGTAATAAAAAGTAACCAAACGTTGATTAAATTGTTCCCTGTTATTTGACTAACCCTTTGAGCTCTAACAGCGAAAGTGTAACCACCTTGTCACAAACCTTCATTTATAATTTTTATAGAGAATATACCTGTGTTATTTTATGAGATTTGTAATTATTCTCAGCGTTAGCTTTTATAAGTAAGCCACTATCTACTTCCCTATTTGCAATGAAAAAATAATTAAGAAGGCTTAATTCATCAGTAGTGAATCCTCCCAGCGGTTTCGCCTGTTTAATATTCCAGACCGCTCCAATATTGTAATTGGCTGTATTGCGTATATATCCGGTATTCTCTAAAATGATTTCCTTGTACATATCACACAAGGTATCTCAAGAGTCTTAGAAAATCATAAAACAAAAACCGCTTTTAAAACAATAGGTGCCATTATAACAACAACAAAAAGCTTTATAAAGACCTTTTAGTCGTATACAGATTCTTTAGCAGAAATGTATGATACATGCAGGAATAACAGTCATAGTACTTTAATGGTAATATGAAATGTATATACAGGAAAACTTGATTAAGACAATCAAGCTAAAAAATAGATTAGTCTGGGTAAATTGGAGGAAAATAAATTTCTTATACATGGATTTACCACGGAGTCTCTGCAAATGAAGATAAAAAATTAAAAGCTAATCACAATCAATATTGATAATGAAATTTACATACAGGAAAAATATTTGTAAAGGTAAATATGAAACATTAGAGTTAAACCAAATGTCTCACAACAGACATATACAAACTTCATTCAAAATTATCATTTATGATATAATGACAATTGTATCTTTATTTCTTCATATGAATAATTTCATAAGATATCTACATTTAAAAAGCATTTTTGTACGAACCTTTAACAATAAATGCATTGTGAAAATAGTATAAATGTGATATTGTACTGGGATAAGGTGCATAAATTATGAAAAAGGCATCTCCTTATCGTGCAACTGAAAGTTTCTGATGGCTTGTGCCATCTATCGGAATAAATTTAAACTATTCGTTGATTTTTAATTATTCCAGAATTGGTCAAATACTCATTCTTGAATAATCAATAAAAGCTAACCACGTATGTAGTTGATATTTATTCCGATAGATGGTGCAAGCTATCAGCAACTTTCAGTTGCCCGATAAAGAGATGCTTTTTTATTTTTCATAATAAATGCATTGTTAACGTGTGGTATTAAAACATAATTTTACATCAAAAGATACTTTTATTTTTAATACATAAAAACATTGCCTAGTTTAATTAAGAAATTAACAATTGCTCTCAATTGATTTGAAAAAACCTGGATATATAAATTAAATAATACAACAAATTTCTTTTCATTCTATTATATTAATGCTATCTCAAGCTTTCAGACATCTCTGCTCTTCTGCAGGAGTACATAAAACGAATAATAATAAACACCGTTATATATTCAATCAAATACAATGAAACTAGACAAATACAATGAAAAGAAATTCATTCTAGAAAACCCTGTTGTATATTATTTAACAAATACTATATTAAGACTCGAACTATATAATACTATATTCAAGACTAGAAACATCTACTTCTGGAATGCCCAATTTTTCGAGATTATAGGGAAAGAAAATTTGTTGGCATCGGACAGCTATATGAATTCGTAAATGAGAAAAGAACATATAAAAATGTTAATCAATTTTGTATATATTTATACAACTATCTTTAGAACTGGGAAAGAGAGAGAAGGAAATTTTGAGAGAATTGCTTTTGTATGTTTGTCTTTTTTCTCCTTTCTCCTTGTATACGGAGCCAATTTGTTATGATGTGAAGAAATGCATTGACGCAAATATTCCTGAGTTTGGGATATCGCGTTATAGGATGTTAATATAGTTAATTTAATTAATTTTGATTGCAAATGATACTTTTAAATTTAATTATTAAAATATACTTGTGAAATAGAACAATCTATATAAACTTTAAAGTTTAATTTATTATTA
This sequence comes from Cordylochernes scorpioides, assembly GCA_030710605.1. Taxonomy (NCBI): domain Eukaryota; kingdom Metazoa; phylum Arthropoda; class Arachnida; order Pseudoscorpiones; family Chernetidae; genus Cordylochernes; species Cordylochernes scorpioides. The sequence goes on along the minus strand of CP092884.1, from coordinate 28,845,139 downwards.
ACCATTAATTGTTCTTTTTTTTTCCAATATATAATTCTATCATAAATATTAAATTGTATTAAACTTGTTAAAATTAAATGTAAAAATTTATTATATATAAAATACATTAAAAGTATATAAAACATGAAATAAAATAACGCAATAATGATGATAAAGTAATACACATCAACAATTTCACATTGTAGAATTGTAATTGTCGAATGTTAACAAGTCAATTGGGTTCTTCTGTAGCTGAAATCAATTAAGAGAAAATGGAGGGTTTTAATGGCGGAGAGAACTGGCGACAAAAAGGACAATTATTGATTCCCTATGGGTCATTTAGTCTTAGAATATGTCCTCTTTCCCTTTTGTCTGTTTGACAAATATAGGATTCTACTTACTAAATGGTTCAAATTTATATACACATAGAGTTTGAAAGCTTTTTTTCACTATTTTATTAGCAAATGTTTCCACTCTTTTGAGATTTTTATTCTTTGTTATTATCCATTATCATTTATATCATGTAAATTTAACTTTGGGATGATAATGGTTGGGATTGAAAAGAATCATATTCTTTATATTTTTTATTATTATTTTGTATGTTCTATGGACATTATGCCCTCTAAGAAGAAAACTATAATTTATTTCTTTATTTTTTAAGCTTTAAAATGTTTATACATAGCATTCAAGTTACTTGTATCTATTGTATCTGTTACTTGTTGTTTTTATATATAACTACAATACCAGCATAAATAGTTTGTGATATATTTTGTAACAAAGTATTTATTAATTTTATTATTTTTTTAAAAGAGTGGTCATTTTTTTATGTTTATATTTTGCTACTCTCTCTCTCTCTCTCTCTCTCTGCAAATTTCCCTCGTGGCTTATCTTTTGTTTACCATTCATAGTTTGTTCTTGCCAGAAATAAATTGTTGTCTCCTCCTGAAGTTTTTGTCTTCCCTAATTTTCTACGTGGCAATATATATTTTTTTAAATAGAGAAACCCATAAATAGATTTTTAATTAAAAAGGAATATATATTGGAATTATATGTTGATCCAAAATATGCTTTTTTTATTATATACGAGTATATATATTGTTACATCATGATTAATGGCGTATTTATTATATTATTTTTAATATATTTGAAATTTAAATTATATATTTATTTATTTTTATATAAAATATTCTATGATATTTATTTAAAACAGATTATTTAGATTATCATCATTTGTATTTAGGTACACGTGTGACTTCACTGCTCTCTTTGATGTGAGTAAATAAATAAATTATTCTGGAGGCTACTAAAAGTAGGCTTATCTCATTATTCCCTTTTATAAATTTGTAGGATGGTTGAAACACGCTCTGGTAAGATGCAAGACACGTCTGAGGAGAGAATCAAGGCTGAAGAGTCTGCCAAGCCGCAACTTGGTGCAACAATTGGTGGAGATGCTAGTTCCGACCCAGTTGTCCTGAATCCCAACATCGACATCCCCAAGTATGATGGAAGGGAAGACCCTTGCCCATGGATTGAATCTCTTGAAGAAATTGGCTTCCTGTACCATTGGGCAGACTACATTATCTCTCGTTATGCTGCCATGAATATGATTGGTAGCGCCAAAACCTGGCTGAACCTACACAAGATAAGTTTCACCAGCTGGGAAAATTTCAAGAGCCGCCTAATTGAGGATTTTGCCTCAGACGCCAACAAAGAAGAAATGAAGATGAGACTAAACAGGATGCAACAGTGGAATGAACCTGCAATCAGGTTCGCAGAGGATATCCTTGTACTGTGCAACAAAGTCGACCCCCAAATGGAAGAAGAGACTAAAATAAACTGGGTTATTGGAGGGTTAAAGAAAGAATACTCTTTTGCCCTTCACCTAAACCCTCCTAAAAATACCAATGAACTTCTAGAAATTTGTAAAAAGCTGGATTTGTTCGAAAAAAATTACCAAGAACGTGCAGAAAAATCAAGAGCTCTATATATTGGACCACGCTCTCCTCGTCCCCATCATCAAGAGCAATGGAAGAATGCTACGTCGTTCAGAAGACCATATCAGAACACCTCCAAGCCCCAGGCCCCCGCTCCGAGGTACTACCAGAACACCTCCAAGCCCCAGGCCCCCACTCCGAGGTACTACCAGAACAAGCCTCTGCCCCAGGTATCTGCCCCTAGACGATCTTACACTCCCAATCCTGAGCCAAAACCGGTCTACCCAAGTAAAACATACAATAAGAATCCAAATTCAAATAGGAATAGGACAGAAGACGGGAGACCAATATGTTTCAAGTGTAACAAGCCAGGACACGTAGCGCGGTATTGCAGAGTCAAGTTTGTGAGGATCGTAGAAGAGGACCCCTCAGTTTCCCAAGACAAGAGTCAAGAAAATCTTCAAATGGACGAAAGAAAAGATTATACACGGCCTCGCCTCTATGCGGATGTTTGTAATGACACACAAACGAATATTCCTACATGGAATAGATATTCCGTGTTGGAAGATTTAAACTAAGTGTCGCGCCTGATTCCTTCAATCAAAGCAAGTCGACCATAAATGGAATTAGAAAGTTGGACCCTAGGTACAAAATTAATATTAATGTGGACAAGATAGGGTTATGCGAAGCTTTGATTGATACAGGCGCCGATCTTTCAGTGGTCGACCTAAGGACAGCACTTTTTGCTGGCCGTGAAATAAATAGTCTCACTAAAACATGTTCAGGACCCGATGGGAAAAAATTAGATATGGTAGGTAGCATTATTTTAGATTTAAAATTGATGACACTGAATTACCCCACGAATTTGTAGTAATGGACGCGCATCTACGAACTCTTATTCTTGGACGAGATTTCCTTTAAAAAATGAATGCTAAAATTGATTGTAAACGAGAAACGATAAAATATAATTTGACGAGTAATCATGACGTAAGCAATTATGATCTAAAAAAAATAAAGAGCACTACAGATACCGTTATACCTAAACTATCTATTAAATTGATTAGGGCCTCAATAGAAGCAGAGGATGGGGAATATGTCATCGAAGAGAACAACAAAATGACTCAAACAAATGGTCTTCGATTGGCAAGAAGTTTGCTTACTGTCATGGATAAGAAAACTCATATCTGGATAGCGAACCCTTATCCTCGACCTTTAAAAATCATGAAAGACCAAACATTGGCTTATGGAAGTCTTCCTGCAGAGGTAAATTTTATAGAGAATATAGAGAAGCAGAATGAAAATGACGAAATACAATTTCAAATAAACAAAATTTATCATTTAAAGAACAAGAGAGGTTAAAACAAATCTTGGCCAAGTATACTGATTTGTTCTCATCGAGGTTAGGCAGGACCAATTTGGCAAAACATCAGATTCATAAAGAAGACGCAAAACCGATAAAGCACAAGCCTTACAGGGTAAGTGCTAAGGAACGAACCATCATAAAGGATCAAATAGACGAGATGCTTGAAGAAGGAATAATTAGACCATCTTCAAGTCCCTGGTTCTTTCCCGTTATATTGGTGAAAAAACGAGAAGGCAAATACAGATTTTGTGTGGATTACAGGAAATTAAATGAAGTAACAGTGAAGGATGTTTATCCAATCCCAAGAATTGATGATGTAATGGATTCTCTCCAAGGATCCAAGTACTTCTCAGCAATAGATCTCAAATCGGGATATTGGCAAGTCGAAATTGAAGAGAGAGACAAAGAGAAGACGGCTTTCACTACGGCACATGGGTTATATGAATTCAACGTGATGCCTTTTGGACTTTGTAACGCGCCTGCTACCTTTGAGAGAAATATGGAGAATATGCTTGGAAATCTGAGATGGCAAATTTGTTTGTGTTATCTGGATGATGTTATCATATATAGCCCGGATTTTCCAACGCACCTCAAAAGACTCGAAGCTGTTTTTAGATGTTTTCGTGAATCTAATTTAAGATTAAACGACAAAAAATGCCGATTTGTTTTTGAAGAATTGGAGATTCTCGGCTATATAACGAGCAAACATGGTATAAAACCCGCGGAACATAACATCAAAGCTATCAGAAATTTTCCTCGGCCCACAAAGGTCAAAGAAGTACAATCATTTTTGGGAATGTGCTCATATTATAGAAAATTTATCAAAGATTTCTCAAAAATTGCTGACCCTTTGACCAACCTTATTAAAAAAAGTGTATCATTTACCTGGACAGAAAGGCAAGAGGAAGCGTTTCAAACCCTAAAAACAGCACTATTAAGTCCACCAATCTTAGGGCACTTCAATCCAAATGCGCCTACTTATATTCATACTGATGCGTCCAACATCGGCATAGGTGCAACTCTTGTCCAAGACATCGGTGGTGAAGAGAAGGTGATCTCATATTTGAGTCGTACCCTGAGTAAAGCGGAGCAAAATTATTCAACCACTGAAAAAGAATGTCTGGCCGTTGTCTGGTCAATGTCAAAATTACGACCCTACCTTTATGGAAGACACTTTAAAATAGTAACAGACCATCACGCCTTATGCTGGCTCAAAAACTTGAAGGATCCAACAGGTCGATTGGCAAGATGGGCGTTGAAAATTCAAGAATATGACTTCGATATAATACATAAATCGGGAAAGAAGCATCTGGACGCCGATGGCTTATCTAGGGGACCCTTACCAGAAACTGTTTGGGATGAGGATTTTGAAAGGCTATTTTTAATCAAATAACAGACGAAGAGGATAAATTTATCGAAAGTGTTAAGAAAAAACTTAATGGAAGCAGGCGATCAATTGCGCAAAACTTTAAAGAAGAAGATGGATGCCTCTTTAAGAAAAACCCGAACCCTGAAGGCAGGGCGTGGTTGCTTGTGGTTCCAGAGAAGAAAAAGAGAGAAATTATGAAAGAATATCACAATCATATGTCGAATGGCCATCTGGGCGTCGCCAGAACTATGTACCGAATAAAGAGTAAATACTTTTGGCCATCCATGCTAAAGGATGTCTCAGAATTCGTTAAGACGTGTCACCTTTGCCAAAGTAGGAAAGGCTCAAACCAATTACCTTCTGGACTACTACAGCCCATCCCCCCAGCCAACTTTCCTTTCGAAAGAATTGGAATTGACTTTGTTGGTCCACTGCCATCTACGAAAAACAGGAAAAAAATGGATAATCGTGCTGACGGACTACTACACTAGATATGCAGAAACAAGAGCAGTCTCGGAAGCAACAGTGAAAGAAGTTTCTAAATTTCTAGTAGAGGATATTTTTCTCCGGCACGGATCCCCACAATATCTTATTAGTGACAGAGGCTCTCAATTTACCAGTAATTTAATGAAAGAGGTGATGAAAACGTGCAAGATTGAACATTGCTTCACAACGAGCTATCATCCCCAGACTAATGGATTGACAGAGCGGTTAAATAGAACATTGATCAATATGCTCAGTATGTATGTGAACACTGATCAGAAGAATTGGAACGAAATACTCCCATTCATCACTCACGCTTACAATACTACAATTCAGGAAACCACAGGATATTCTCCCTTTTTCCTGATGTTTGGAAGAGAACCCACGTCTCTTTTGGACGACAGGAATATCTCGGTGGACATTGACAAGGATGATTATGATGAATACATAAAACATCACTTAGACAAAATAAACAGAACAAGAAAATTAGTTATTAACAACACAATAAAGACTCAAGAAAGAATGAAAAAGAACTATGACAAGAAACACATGGAAAGAAGCTACGAACCAGGAGAATTAGTAGCAGTTTGGACCCCAATTAGGAAAATAGGAAAGTGTGAGAAACTACTGAGAAAATATTTTGGCCCATATAGAATATTAAAGAAGCTGTCCAACGTAAATTACTTGATTGAAACAAAAGATAATCCTGGCCAAGACCCATTGATTGTCCATGTCTCAAGAATCAAACCCTATTTTGAAAGAATTGATGAGGTCAATCACGAGGACGTGACGACCTCTGGAGAGGGGGAAGTGTTACATCATGATTAATGGCGTATTTATTATATTATTTTTAATATATATTTGAAATTTAAATTATATATTTATTTATTTTTATATAAAATATTCTATGATATTTATTTAAAACAGATTATTTAGATTATCATCATTTGTATTTAGGTACACGTGTGACTTCACTGCTCTCTTTGATGTGAGTAAATAAATAAATTATTCTGGAGGCTACTAAAAGTAGACTTATCTCATTATTCCCTTTTATAAATTTGTAGGATGGTTGAAACACGCTCTGGTAAGATGCAAGACACGTCTGAGGAGAGAATCAAGGCTGAAGAGTCTGCCAAGCCGCAACTTGGTGCAACAATATATAGGTTTTTAACTTCAAATAAAATATTTTTAATTTCAAATTAAAGTTTATTAATGTAATATTGAACATTTACAATAAAAAATGAATACTAACAAGAATAAGAATTTAAAAAAAGTTAAATAAAGCAATTTGGACAAATCATTTAATGCAATGGTTATTCTGCTACAGCCAGCGGTAGTTTCCTAGACATGTCAACGAAATAATTGTTGCAATCAGCAGAGGTAACAGTGGTCACTGATTCTTCAATAATCTGTAACAAATTTTGATTATTCTGTGGATCGGCCAACATATTTCGTGCAGACAATTTTATTTTTGAAAATACCTTTTCTATAGGATTTAACATGGGGGAATATGGTGATAGAAAACTATAATTACTATAAACTTCAATTTTTAATTAAAAATCTTTAATTTGAATTTATAGAAAAAAAGTAATCTACCTATATAATTGCCTTATTCTGAAGCTCACCGTCACCGTTCACGGATAGAATGCGCGCCCATTGGCTGCCGCCGGCGAACACGTGACCTCCCTGCCCCCCTCTAGACAACCCTGTTATCAGCTGTGTGATACATACACCTGTCTATAGCGGCCACTCTAGACAACCCTGTTATCAGCTGTGTGATACATCCACCTGTCTATACAGACCACCCTGTCTACAGCGGTGACCTTAGGCAACCCTGTTATCATTAGTGTGTTACATTCACCTGTCTATACAGACCACCCTGTCTATAGCGGTCACCTTAGGCAACCCTGTTATCAGCAGTGTGATACATACACCTGTCTATACAGACCACCCTGTCTATAGCGGCCACTCTAGACAACCCTGTTATCGGCTGTGTGATACATACACCTGTCTATACAGACCACCCTGTCTATTGCGGGCACTCTAGACAACCCTGTTATCGGCTGTGTGATACATACACCTGTCTATACAGACCACCCTGTCTATAGCGGCCACTCTAGACAACCCTGTTATCGGCTGTGTGATACATACACCTGTCTATACAGACCACCCTGTCTATAGCGACCACTCAAGACAACGTTTTTAAAATATATTCGCACTCGGGTAAAACCCGGGCGTTGCCCGGGCCATTCGTCTAGTTTGAAATAAAAAAAAATTATTTGATATTTAAAAAACTTTAATTTGAAGTTAAAAACCTATATATATGTATATTGAAAAAAGAGCAATCCATGAATAGATCTTCAATATTAAAAAGACATAAATTGGATCAAAATATAATTTATTTACCAATATTTCAGTTGGCTGAACGCCAACTTTTTTTAAAGGTATTACAGCATATTTATGTCAACAATAAATTAACTGAAATATTGGTAAGAAAAAAAAAATATTTCAATCCATTAAATGTCTTTTTTTAATGGAATATATGTGATGAGGTATACTGTTGACTCTTGTAGAATCCTGTCGACTAAAACTGTGATGTGGTATCCAGTCGACTCAATCTATGGTGTAAGATCCTGTCGACTCTCGCTATACTTGGTTGACCGAGAGGAACAGTCAGGATGTGGAGTTTTCCAGTACCTCTCTGCACCTTGGAAGACCTTTAACAGTTCTCACAAAGTACAGGCAGTCGTGGTCGAGGCAGAGTGGAAAGCTTGGGAATGTCCATACACAAAAACGAAGACACAGTTATAGTAGGAAAGTTCCGTGAACAGATAAAAGTTGAGCTAGAAGCGAAAGATGGAGATAGATGAGTTCTTACTGGTCTACATGGTCGATGAGGTGGACCTGGGTGACAACCGACGAGGGCTTCCGCTGATGGTGAAGTGACTATATTTTTGGCTAGGGTGGAGGTATTATATATCTTTGCCGAGAGAGGAAGTATTGCATTTCAGCAGATGCGACAAGAGCGTGGATCGTCTGGCGAAATTGTACACTGGCGCCGTCCTGACAGTTTCCTATCTATTTTTAGAAGTTGTTTTGGGACTGCTACATCTGATTTTAGACTTTTTTGACTTCTATCTCTTGCTTCAGCTCAACTCTTAATCTATTACAGAGTTTTATTTATTTATCCCTAGTTTGTACAAAGTACATTACATATGATGATGTAATGACACATGTCAATCATGCGTATAATCATTCACAGATGTGTTTCTATTATACTACATGAAAATCTTGGTATAGGTTATATACAATATGGGGTTGTTGGTTTAAATTACCATAGATGGGCCCCGGGAGTGCAAGGGTTTAGCCAGGTTTAAGCGGGTAAAGCCTCTCTAACACATGTAAGTAATTAAAATTTATTTTAATTAATTTAAACTGTGAGGGTTAAAAAGGGCTATAACAAGATTATATGTCTGGATATATCTGAAAATAATAAAAATAAAACTTGTTCAATAAAAAAGTTATAATATTGGTTATATAAAAATATATATTTTTAAATAAAACCGTTGTTTAAATTAAAGACATAATGATATGATTAGGTGAAAGAGAAAAGAGAAAGAAAATTTCTAAGATATTATTGGCGAGCGTTGGAAAGGGTTAGGTGTTAAAGAATATGCAATTGTAAGTATTACACATGCAACCAAACAATCAGATCCAGGTGCAAAGCGAGAATATAGACTTGAGCGTCTTCCTAGGCAATGTTTCACTTGCGATCATATATAAGGGTTACAGTGCGTTGTCACAATTTTAGAGTTACTGGTTTGAAGGTTGTTGAAAAAAAAGTGATTTATTAATATTGTTGAAAGGAATGATGTTAGCCATGCGATAAGTAGAATTCTTGTAGCGACAGTGGGTGATCTGACTTGACATGAAATCGAAGGTTGATTGTAGTCCGCTAGAGCTGATAAAAAGTTGAAAGTTGAAAAAAGTGAACGCTTTGTGCATGCGTTGGTGATTGTGCTCTGCGAATGATTGAAATGAACTCTTGAAGCGTGTTCAGACCAGAAGTTGTGATTTTTAAATCTGGGGAACCGTGTTCAAAGAGTTTGTTGAAATAACGAAATAAAAAAAAATTGCCAAGCAGTGCTGTCGTTTTTCTACAATGAAGTGAAGCAATGGCTGAAAAGATAGTGATGAAAAGTATACTGAAGTGGTTAGAGAATATGATTGTTGTGGATGCCTGATAGTTGATGATAAACATTGTCATATAATAAAGCTATTTAAACAAATATAAAATATAGTGAAAAAAAAGATAGAAATATGATTGCGGGTAAAAAAATTGTAAGTGGACAAAATCAAACATGTAATATATAAAAGATCTAATAATTAAGAATTAAAAATGATTATTGAAACAATTAAATGCTTTTCCTTACTAAAATAATATCATAAAAAATAAAAGTAAATTTGATTAAAGTTTATTTTTTAAAAATAATGTTGGATTAAAAATTTGATTATATAATTAAATTGTAAAAAATAATTAAAGGTTATTAATGATTGGATAAATGTTGGGTAGTGGAAAATTGAACAGAAAGTATTTATCTTGAAGAGAAGTTACAATTGTGGTGTTTAGATCATATCCCTTTAGTAAACATTGGTGTTTTTACGACTCTCTGAAGTGGGAATATGTGAAATGATCTTTTCGTTTGTCCATAATGGTGATATGAAGAGAATGATTTCTCTTTTGCGTTATAAAGTCTAGATCAGACTTAACCAAGTTGTTTTAATTGGTGATATCAATTAACATGTAAAATGTTTAATATATGTTGTGTGTGTTGTGATTAAGGCGTTGGTGAGATTGGTGAGAAAACCTGAATGGTTAGTGTGAAACATGTGTTTTTAAAAAAAAAATGGCGATCATGAAGATAGCAGTCAAGATGATAGCTTTGTGAGGGGGGAGGGACGTTGGACGGGAGATATATAACTGAAATAGATTCGGGGATCTTATTACTGGGGGGTCACTCGTGCGGGGTGTTTGTTATTTTTGTCATTTACTTTAAACTGACTTTCTTCTTTTGTTGAGGTTGGCAATTTTCTGGTATAATAGAAAGATATGGTTTTCTCGGTGTTCGTGTCTTGGAGTTTCGACGTTGTGGCGGACTTAATAAAAATGTAATTCAGTGATGTCAGGTTTAGATGTGTGGTGAAAGTGCGACTTTCGACGTGGACACTCTTTGAGGTGAGCTGTGTCACAGGCATGAAGGCGTCTTAGGACTGAAAAGTGAGAAAAAGTTTTGTGGTGTGGCGCTGTGACACGAAGTGAGAAGTGATTTGGAAAGGTGTCACGTGAAGTCGTTGTTTTGGCACAAATTCTAACCAGTTTCACCATGAAAAACAAATTTACTAAAGTCATGGGTGGTGGTTGTATGAAACACATCGAGAATTTTTGACTGTTAGTGAATATGGCACGTTTAATGCGAAATTTATTTAGTGTTTAGTGGAGGAACGTTATGGAGCTTGTGGGGCTCGAAATTGGATTTGTTTGTAAAGTCGCGCACTAATAATTGTTGCCAATTGGAGATAGTGATGTGTGGGTGTTGTAACGTTTGTTGAGGGAGATGTATGGTTGATTAATTATGCATGTAAAAGGAAGGTACGAGGGAGTGTAGCTATGTTGGAATTTAACTTAGGTAATAATAAGTTTGGTGGGCGGTGACATAATTTAGCTACTGGCGTGGAAGTGGAAGGATCTTTATTTTAAACTTGTTTTGAAGAGGAGAGTTATTTTTCTAGTTATGATTTTGAAATTAAGAAAGTTTTACCTATGTTAATTTATATTTTAAAAAATTGTTTTTCTTATCATTGATTATATGGTAACTAAAATGATCCTTGTTAAAAGGGCAATGGCGTGATTGTGACAAATAATTTTAATTGGGGCGTTCATATTGCTTATATTGGGGCGTCATAAAATGGTGAATATGACAATGATTTTTGTAAAATTTTAAGAATTGTTTAAGATATTGGTGTTTTGGTATGAAGATAAAATCTTAAGAAAAACAAAAATAAGTTTAGAATTATGATATGACAGGCTTTTTTAAAATTATATTAATAATGATTTTTTTTTTAAGTTGTAGATTTGGATAATGCCATTTTAGGTAAATTTAGGAACGACATGTAAGATTGGTAGATTGATAAGAATGTGTGATTGGCGAATTTTTTTAAAAAGTAAAATTGAGAGTAATAACTTGAAATTCATATTCTGATTAAAAATTAAAGTAAATTTGATAAATGAGAGTGTGAAAGTTTTAAAATTTGAATAAAAAATTATATAAAAAAAAGGTAAAAATTGATTTTAAAATGCTTAAAGTGAAAATATAAATACAAAATTAATGGAGAATCAAGTTGTGAACTTGAGGATAAAGTTAAGGTAGGTTTGAAAAACTTACGATTGTGTGATGATTGTTCAGTCAGGGAACTTGGTCTGGTTGTTTTCCTGCTGACGTGGAAAGCGCTCCATGTAGGGCTTGTAGACGCTTGTAGCTTCTGTAAAGTTGATGGCAGCTTGTCGCCTTGAGCATTGTCTCGACGATATCAGGTCGAAGGTGGAGAACTTCTCCCCGGGCTTGCGTCATTCTGCTCCTCGATTTCCATGACTTGCGGGAATTTCGACTGTGTCGTTGGGGTGGTCAGACAGCTTGCTCCCGGCGTTGGCGATCTATTAACGGGTCTGCGGAGGTCCCTTGGGACTTCGTGCCTTCCGTAAATAACTCTTGTTGGGAGAGAGATTACTTGGTCGTTTCGTTGGAATGGCCGGTTTGTTCCTCCATCTTCGCTCTTTCTCGCTTCTATCTTGACAATCTTCTTACCTTCTTGGTTGTGGTCATTCTTCGTTTTGTTTATCCTGTCGACTAAGTCTGTAGGAGGTATACTGTTGACTCTTGTAGAATCCTGTCGACTAAAACTGTGATGTGGTGTCCAGTCGACTCAATATATGGTGTGAGATCCTGTCGACTCTCGCTATACTGTGTTGACCGAGAGGAACAGTCAGGATGTGAAGTTTTCCAGTACTCTCTGCACCTTGGAAGACCTTTAACAGTTCTCACAAAGTACAGGCAGTCGTGGTCGAGGCAGAGTGGAAAGCTTGGGAATGTACATACACAAAAACGAAGACACAGTTGTAGTAGGAAAGTTCTGTGAACAGATAAAAGTTGAGCTAGGAGCGAAAGATGGAGATAGATGAGTTCTTTCTGGTCTACATGGTCGATGAGGTGGACCTGGGTGACAACCGACGAGGGCTTCCGCTGATGGTGAAGTGACTATATTTTTGGCTAGGGCGGAGGTATTATATATCTTTGCCGAGAGAGGAAGTATTGCATTTCAGCAGATGCGACAAGAGCGTGGATCGTCTGGCGAAATTGTACACTGGCGCCGTCCTGACAGTTTCCTATCTATCTTTAGAAGATGTTTTGGGACTGCCACATCTGATTTTAGACTTTTTTGACTTCTATCTCTTGCTTCAGCTCAACTCTTAATATATTACAGAGTTTTATTTATTTATCCTCAGTTTGCACAAAGTACATTACATATGATGATGTAATGACACATGTCAATCATCCGTATAATCATTTACAGATTTGTTTTTATTATACAACATGAAAATCTTGTTTTAAGTTATATACAATATGGGGTTGTTGGTTTAAATTACCATATATATTTGATGTTATAAAATAGAAGAATTCAACAATAAACTTTGAAAAGGATTTTGAATAAAATTTGATTTTTTAATATACTGTTAGTTTATCAAACTGAACAATTAAATTATATATATATATATATAATATTGTTGCAAATGCCGACGTATTCCGACGTATGGATAAACTGGCAGTCGTGTACATGAGGCGAGTGTTGATATTCTTCCCACAACGAAAACAACAAGAAGCAGATGCAGGGCTAGATGTTAGCACAGAGAGTGATCAGGGACAGCCCACGGGACAGAGGTAGAGGCCATGACACAAACTTGGATGCTTATCACCGAGACATGGAGAGAGAGAGTGTGTGAGAGACAGAAGCCGCCTGCCGATGGCCACACCCTAGAACATCTGCTGACCCCCTGCCAAAACCTGTCCTGTTTACAGGGGTCGTCTATATAAATCCCTGGAGGGAGGGGGCCCATCTGTCTGGGCGTTGGCATTTTCTTCCTCTGTCCTCAGCTGTCCCCATCTGACCGCTCATTGGATGTTTATTTTGACGTCACCAATTCTAGTTTAAATACAAATAGGAGTTTACAGGTATTATTAATAAAGATATAGCATATATATACAAAATATGGGGTGGTAGCAAATAGAAACGGTGTACATTTTAATAGAAGGGTAGGATCTTATAAGGTATGGGCTCTAACTAATTGAAATATATGTGACATATACTAAAAGTGTCATTATTATACAGTTTAAAATATATGATATATCGTATCGTATATATCCCCAGTACACGTGGTACAGGCCATGATAATCATGATGGGTAGAAGTTGGCGACTTCTTTTACTGTAAGTAGCAGTTTGACTTTGCACTTACAAATGTGTCAGAGCCCCGTTTGGTTACTTGCACTCGCTGGTGGGGTTGGACTTTTGCAAGAATCGGGTGTCATTGGAGCATTTTTTTAAAACATAAAATATTGCCCAATGAGGGAATCGAACCCGGGTCGTAGCGGTCGAAAACCAACGGTTTAGACCATCCTTCCACCCACCCCTATTAAATTTATTTATATACGAGGTGTGTTCAAAAGGTATCGCGACTTTGGAATTTTCGCGGGTTACGTATATTCGAATTTCGATCTTTTTGTGGCTTTATGTTGGTACTCATGTCTCTCACTTATGCCGACAAGCTCGGCCATTTTGAATGTTCACTTAATTGTTGACAGCTGCTTTGCTTGCAAGTGTTTTGGGTCGTCTTCGATTTTTACCTATTAAAAAATGGATCAAAGAACCTGTATCAAATTTTGTGTGAAAAACGAAATTAGATGCGCGGATGCATTCCGAATGTTGACTGTGGCATACGGAGAAGCTACCTTGGACCGAAGCAACGTTTATCGGTGGTACAAAATGTTCTCAGAAGGCCGAGAAGATGTGAACGACGAAGAGCGTGCCGGACGCCCGAGCACTTCAACAACAGACGAAAAAATCAATGAAGTGGAGAAAATTATATTGGCCAATCGTCGAATCACAGTTAGAGAAGTTGCTGAGGACCTAAGCCATTCGAATTTTATCAATGATTTGGGCATGAGACGGGTCGCCGCGAAATTCGTACCAAAATTGCTCAATTGCGACCAAAAACAGCATCGCATGAACATTGCTAATGAGATGTTGGACTCTGTCCGCGACGACCCAAATTTGCTCCAGAGGGTCATAACTGGTGACGAAGCCTGGGTTTATGGTTATGACGTGGCAACCAAAGCTCAATAATCTAAATGGAAGCTGCCGCACGAACCAAGACCGAAAAAAAGCGCGCCAAGTTCGGTCGAATGTGAAAGTTTTACTGACAGTTTTCTTCGATTGCAGGGGCGTGGTGCATCATGAGTTCTTGCCACATGGTAGAACGGTCAAAAGGGATATTACCTGCAAGTTATGCGCAATTTGCGCGAAGCAATCCGCCAGAAACGCCCGGATTTGTGGAAGAACAAAAATTGGCTTTTGCACCACGATAACGCCCCTGCTCACACATCGTTGCTTGTGTGCGACTTTTTGGCCAAAAACAACACACTAATGATGCCGCAGCCACCGTATTCGCCAGATCTGGCCCCCTGTGACTTTTTCTTGATTCCTAAACTGAAGAGGCCCATGAAAGGACGACGTTACGCTACGCTTGACGAGATAAAGACGGCATCGAAGGAGGAGCTGAAAAAGATTTTAAAAAATGATTTCTTGAAGTGCTTCAAAGATTGGAAAAACCGTTGGCACAAGTGTATAATATCTCATGGGGATTACTTTGAAGGGGACAAAATAGGTATTCATGAAAAAATAAATAAATTTTGAAAAAACACAAAGGTCGCGATACTTTTTGAACACACCATGATTATATTATAATCATTAGTATAAATTATGTGTTTGATTTAACTAATTAAACAATCAATGGTTTTACAGCTGAAATAAAATATGAAATGTGAAATATAAATAATAGAAATTTCAAAAGGATTTTATTTTTTTATTAACAATAAAGGGCTATAACAAGGTTCACGCAAAAGCTTCGGCAGTTACGCGTCATATATGCGGAATAGAAAAAAAAAAGGGGGGGGGGGTATTAGTGAAATATTTAAAGACTGTATTTACGTATTAGAGAGCAAAGTATTATCAGGTGATGTGGAATGTTGTTGATACTGATAAGAGCTATAGCTCGAAACCATGGTTTACAAATTGGCTTTTGTCTTAATTTGCTAAATCTGGTATCATGACACATTTTATTATCTGAATTTGTAGGTTTTCACAAAAATTATTAACAAAATGCATTGTTTTAAGGCATTTTAAACGGAAGAAGTTCACATATTGCCCATGAATATTTAATTTATGCGAAAAAATGCAAAAGGTGAATAATTATTTTTTTTTAATGTCCACAATTTGACTTAAAAAGAGCTATAAAATATAATCGGTTTCTGAGCCTGCACGATGATATCAAGCCAGGAAGGAATAACAAACGACAAAGCTGGATGAGAATATAACAACGATCTCTCCAGAAAAAGCAATTGGGTGTTTAACTGCGTAGCATTCAGAAGCGTTTCTATATTATTAGATAGTAATTAGCTTACAAGACATGAAATATAAGAAAAACCTTTTTATTTCGAAAGAGCAAGGAAAAAAATTTCATGTATTTTATTAAACTAAGGGAAGATAATAAAGACCATTGTATGTATGGAGGATAAAACGTTACGTTGCTAGGTGAACCTATTTCTAGAGAGGGACAGAGTATAGTTCTAGGAATAGAAACTTAGAATGGAAAATTCGTTTAAGTAAATAGATCGGTGAAGGGAACTATTTTTCGTTTAACGAGTGAAACTTGTTTCTATATATGGATGAATAACGGCTCGTGTTCAGTGCAATGCTACCATATTATATTTTTTGCTGTTAGCTATACAAAGGCTTCCTATTAATACTATATTTCGTATTTAAGAAGAAGTATTTTTCTTCTTCTTTCTTATCTAGTGAAGAATTATGCTTGTGCCTTTGTCCTTAAGATTGGGAGCACTACTCAGTAGCAGGCCACTGACTTAGCTCCAATAAAAATGGCCACCACTGACATCAGCAACAGACGCCATGTGCAGCCACTCCTAACATGGAGTACAGACTCATCCTGTATCCCTGAATCAGGAGCTTTTACAGGGTACTATAAGTCGAGCCAGCTGAGCCCAGGTTTTTTAGTGAGCTTGTTACTGCTTTCCTTCCTCCTTTTTCATCCGGGCTTGGGATCGGCAAAGGCGGAGTTTTAAGGAGAAGTGTTGTTAATGGTTCCAGCTACCTAGGATAACAGTGTTAGTTCCAGCGATGGAAGTATCTAGAACTCTTGACTGAATGAAGAGTAGAACCAAAAGGTTTAATTATTAAAGAAAACAACCTAAATAGACATTCCTCTAACTTGGAATCCGTATAGATAGATTATCTAACAAAGAAAAAATACTCAAAAAATAAAATAAAATATATTTTTTATATCCAAGTATCATGTCGAACCCTAGGTTTGATCTTGAATGCTACATAGCGAAAAAGACCATGAAAGAAACTCTGGCAAAATATACTAAATCGAACAACGTTTTTTAGAACGTTTAGAATATGTTAAAACAAGGAATGAATATACGTCGAGTATCAATATTAAAAAGGAAAAATACGCTAACCTATGCACGATGGATTCTGTGGCCACTCGACATGTGTCGGACTTGGAGGCTGTTGGGTTCTGAGCTGCCTGGAGTATAGGATCTCTATCTATGATTTCTTCCTGTGGTGAGAATCTGTATAAGACCGATGGTCTTAATAAAGCTGTATGTGTGTGATACCCAAGTACATATATATATACTAACAATATGCAATGGTTTGCGAACATAAAGATTCAGTTCCCAGTATTGTACCAACTAGGAGACAAAGCGGCATTTAAGACCGAAGTAGAAAATCAGCTTTGACATGCCTCGATGCACCATATTGACTGTATACAGAGGCTGAAGTAAGCTGGGCATCTTTCTTCCAGGCTTTTTAACAAGCGCACTTAAATCCTTCTTCCTTGGAATAAATAAGCTGTTGGTAAAAAATATATATTTATTTATCAGAAGAGAAAGAGAAATATATCTTCAGTTGTGTTCTTGTAGAATAGTTGCCTTTGAAGTTGTGTCAATCTTTTTTTGTTTTTTCTCGTGGAAAATAGTTATTGTTATTCAGGTAAAATATTTATTATTTAATCAACACACAACAGATATTATTAATTGATAAATATTGTAGCAAGTTACTTGTACATAAAGCAAATTCTCTTTCTCATTACCTCTCTGTGTAATTTTATATAAATCCTAACTGATTGTCAGTTCTACGAACTTATATAGAACTTTACAGTTATTTTCTCAATTCTTATTAAAACTGCCCCTTTGCCGGTCCTAAGCCCGGATGAAAAAGGAGAAGAGGGAGCAGTAACAAGCTAGGTAAAAAACCTGGGCTCAGCTGGCCCGGCTGATAGCACCCTGTAAGGGCTCCTGATCCAGGGATACAGGATGAGTCTGTACTCCGTGTTAGGAGCGGCTGCACATGGCGTCTGTTCCTCGTGTCAGAGACGGCCATTATTGGAGCTAAGTCGGCCTGCCACTTAGTAGTGCTCCCAGTCTTAATGACAAAGGCAAACAAATTCTACTTCACCCAGTCACCCATTCTTATTAAAAGTTTAAATAGTACAAAAGTGGAATTGTACTGATATAAGGTGGATAAATTAAGAAAAAAGCTTGAAGAGATAGAAAATGACTTAGTTGTACGATCAGAAGACACCTTTTCTCTTATTAAAAGAATTTATCGTAAAACTAATTTCATCATCAAGTAAAGTTTGTCCATGTAAATGTGTTTTACTATATATTCAGTTATAATATTTCTCTATTTTCACATAAATAATCCTATTGAAGGATAGTTGACTTCTCCGAAATATTTCAAATATAGAAACTCGTTATTATTGTTTTTTTTTTAAGTTTATCGGTTGTGTTTAGACTTCTAAGAGATCTAAGCAATCTTGACAAATTCCAACAGTTTAAAACATCCTTCGATAAGTGAAATAGTGAAATAGAGATTGAATATAATTTTACCAATCGTACATATAAGATTATATAGGGTTAATAGGAGAAAAAAAGTAAAATTAAATATTATTCACATCAGACGAATTCCACTGATGGTCGTCTGATATGATGTCACGTCCTGAAGTCGGACAGATCTCCCCGACTATTGCCATGTCGAGGAATTCCTTCAGAACAGACCTCTACTCAGACGTCAGGTACTCGTCCTCCCTGTTAGAAGGAGAGACAACAGAGAGAGAGATTAAGATTGAAATCATTTTATTACCTCGTTCATAAAATAGTATAGTGAAAAATGAAAATTAAATAATAACAATAAGTAGATATGAAAATAACAATAAGGATTAATATACATAATGAAATCTATACAGGCTTCATTGGTTTAAATCAAGGGCTACAAAACACCCTGAATTCGGATAGGCCCTTGGTTATAAATGGGTCTTTGTCCCCAACATGTTCAATTGCCATGTCGAGGAAATCACACAGAATGATCTTGTTTTCTGTCGAGAGTGTCTCGGGGAGTACCTCCCTCACATGGTGGTATATGACCGCGTTCACTACTTCAAACTTACAAACCTCCTCATAGAGGGGGGAGATGAATGAATCAGCGTTCATCTATTCAAAAATTCCCTCCACGCGCCCTATGAGGATCTCCTGAGATTCCTGAAGAGGCTGCATGGTTTGGGTCATGGAGGTAAAAGACTGGATGGATGGTGCTGTCTTATTATGGGTCTAGAGAAAGAGAGAGAGAGATTGAGATTGAAACATATTTATTAATCGTACATATAAAATTATATAGGGTTAAAATATATTTTTTTAAATTAAACTTAAATATTATTTCCATCAGACGAATCCCACTGATGGTCGTCTGGTATGATATCACATTTCGCCCTCGGATAGAGTTCCGCGTAGATCGGACATCTCCCCGACATGTGCTATTGCCCTGTCGAGGAATTGCTTCAGAACAGACTTCTACTCAGGCGAGAGAAACTCGAGAACGACCTCCCTCTTAGTTAGGCATACAGCGGCCAACTCAATTTCGCTCCTGTAATAATCCCTATATATGGGGTACCAGGAAGGAGTCAGCTTCTAATACCTTAAACAGATCCTCAATCTTCTGTAAAGAGGGCTGAGGAGGCTGCATGTTTTGTGGTTTGAGGATGGATATTGAGATTGAAACTGATTTATTACAACGTCCATATAAGATTATTTAATGATAAATATATGAATAAATAAATGTAAATATATAAAATAATTGATAAATATACATATATAAAATATATATATATACAAGGTCTTCATTGGTAAGACCCACCGCGGGAAAGACTCCGCCACCGATGAACTACGAGAGTTCTTTCCCACAGAGTGGGTGGTCTAGGTGTTGTGGCTGGAGTTACCCAACTCAAGACTAAGATGGTACTTGTAGATGGTAGCCTTCGCTACACTGGTTAAATTCATAGCCTCGGGATGGAGGCTGACGCCGAAGAGCCAAGCCTGCAGATCCAGGGAGAGAGAATTTGAAATTGAAACTACTTTATTTCAAAGTCCATATAAGATTATATAAGGTTAAATACAGAATAAATATAAATATGAATAAATATGATTATATAATGATAAATATGTAAATAAATATAAATATGAATAAATATGATTATATAATGATAAATATGTAAATAAATATATGAAATAATTGATAAATATACATATATATAAATATATAATAATAATGGCATATCCTGACCAGGAGCACATGTGCTTTACAGAAGGCAGAGCGCCATCTGGTGGAACAGAAATCAACTAAACATTGATTTAGCCTGTTCCCTGATATTTGGACTGCGAGTGTTATTTCCCACAGAGTGGGCAGGTCGAGGTGTAGGCTGGTGTTACTCAAGTCCAAGATGGTACTTGTAGATGGTAGCCTTCACCACACTGGTTATTGTCTCGGGATGGAGGCCGACGCCGAAGAGCCAGGCCTGCAGATCCAGGGAGAGAGAGAGGATGGCTTCTGGGTGTAGAGACGACGATACCGTCTTCTAATCTTCGATCGATAATTTACCTTGCTCCAGGCAGGCACCTGACCTTTTCTTCATTACTGCATTACGCCCACC
Organism: Cordylochernes scorpioides; assembly: GCA_030710605.1. NCBI lineage: Eukaryota > Metazoa > Arthropoda > Arachnida > Pseudoscorpiones > Chernetidae > Cordylochernes > Cordylochernes scorpioides. The sequence continues at coordinate 28,824,616 of CP092884.1, read as the reverse complement.
TACCTTCCACAACTTCCAGTATCTAGAAATCTACTCTGGCTACAAGACAGAAATTCAGCTTCTTTTATATGAGCACATAAACAGTAGAACCTCCATGAGAGGACACTCACGCTAGAGAACACCTTTCAACAAAGGACAGTTTCGTTTACAGAATTACCATTTTTACTATTTAGCATTTCTCCGGTAAGAAGACACCTCTCCCTAAAGGACACTTTGGCTCTACAATTAGGTGTATTTTACAGAGAGGTTCTACTGTTCTTGTATTAATGTTTCATTTACATGAAATCCTTTTTACAAACCCACTCCTATCCAAAGAAATCGTATTTTCAATAAACAACCATTCATTTATTCAATTAATATTTTATACCAACTGTTCAATAACCTAATTGTTAGTTTGAATTTGATTAATTCAAGTTCTGAAGACCTCATCAACTTTTTATAATTAAGAAAAAGGCATATCCTTATCGTGCAAATGAAAATTGCTGATGGCTTGCACCATCTATGGCAAGTCATCAGCAATTTTCAGTTTCACGATAAGGAGATGCCTTTTTCTTAATTTATCTACCTTATCACAGTACAATTTCACTCTTGTACTATTTTTCATTTATGATATTGAGAGAGAAATATATTACAACTTTAAAAAAAGAAACAATTTTTTAAATATTATTTTAAATCAATTTGAAAAAATCATAGATTATTTTAAATGAATGTGAGGATACATCGAAGATGATACAGCAATAAAAGATTGAAATCCATCCTAAACCATCCCTGGTACACCCCCATTCTTCCTAACGAATCTTCTTTCCACATCCTTACTAGGGAAGAACAAAAAGCGATTTCAAGATTACGAACAGGACATCTTAGAATTTTCAAATTTAATGGAAAAAACAAAACATTCCTTAAATGCCCCAAATACGATTCCCAACCAGCCAGTCCTGAACATCTACTGAATTGTATCAAATCCTTCGAAAAAGACCCCTAAGAAAACCCCAGGACCTTAATAGAAAAAATGAGACAAGGGAACTTAATGGAGATCCTTTAAACGACTTGAGGAATAAGCAACAGCAACAATAAAAGATATCGTGAAAAAATAGTACAAATGTGATATTATACTGGGATAAGGTGCATAAATTAATTTAAAAGGCATCTCCTTATCGTGCAACAGAAAGTTGCGGCATCAGCAACTTTCAGTTGCACGATAAAGAGATGCCTTTTCATAATAAAATATATCGTTTCAATCAACTTATTCTCTTTCGGGAATTTTGAACCGTCAAATTGGAGTAAGAACAAAAACTGATAAATATAAGAAGCGATTAGAAGTTGATTTAACTTCTAGAGTAATATATCAGATTATTTTTACAATAAAAAAACTCTCGTTAAGTAAAAAAGGTTCTAAAAAAGGGGTACCTGCTCGAATTTACAATCTACACCGAGTTTCAACACCCCATGTACAACCATCTAAATAATTAAATATTTTATTTTTAGAAATGTGCATCGACCTGGCCATTCCTTAATGGACTATTGCCTTAATGGAAGAATTGCTGGTCCCTTGTTTAATTATTGCATATTACACACGTCTGTTACTAATTAACTAATATTCCTGATTATATATGTCGTAGTTAGTGTTTGCTATCTTCTGTATGATTTAGGTAATTTCATTTTTATTATTTTTCGTTTATTTCTATAAAAGTAGTGTGTTTATATCCGGTATGGTAATATGATTGATGTGTTATTCAGTTTTGCATTTTTTTTATTCAGATGTGGTCAATTTGATAAAAAATATATTAGGTCATTGCATGCATGTTGTTGTAAATCGACAATAGGATCTGGGAGAGAGGTCCGGAGAGAAGGATGGCGGCAATGGGAAGATTAACAAAACTGTGACCACAGTATCACGACGAGAACCAAGGAGATACTAGTTTTCTTAGTGGCTACTTCAGAGTCTTGGACTATAACATCATCGCTAGAAAAGAAACTCGATGTGTTCGAGATGTTGGCGAAGTATACTTTGGACAGCGATACTATCACAACTATCGGAATATGACCGACGACGTGTACAACGGAATTGTTTGAGATTCTTCGGTCACATCACGCGACGCAGGGGAATGGAGTACACCATACTGACTGGAAAGATGTCTGGGCGACACATACCTGGACGCCCACCGACCCGCTTCGTAGGCCAATTAAAGGAACTTACTGGCTTAACGGTTGTCGAGATGGTACATCGAGTTCAAGACAGAGATGGCTGGCATCGCATCGTATTTGGGATATAAATTACATCATGTAATACATACAGTGGAAGGACAGTCCAAGAGATGAAGAACCCCAACAAGTGAATCTGACTGTGTAAGTTCAGGACAGTATAAGAGATGAAGGATCCCACAAGTGAATCAGACTGTGTAAGTCCAGGACAGTCCAAGAGATGAAGGATCCCACAAGTAAAGCAGACTTATAAGTCCAGGACAGTCGAGGAGATGAAGGACCCCACAAGGGAATCAGACGATGTAAGTCCAGGACAGTCCAAGAGATGAAGGATCTCACAAGTAAAGCAGACTGTGTAAGTCCAGGACAGTCGAAGAGATGAATGACCCCACAAGTGAATCTGACTGTGTAAGTCCAGGACAGTATAAGAGATAAAGGATCCCACAATTGAATCAGACTGTGTAAGTCCAGGACAGTACAAGAGATGAAGGATCCCACAAGTAAAGCAGACTGTGTAAGTCTAGGACAGTCGAAGAGATGAAAGACCCCACAAGTGAATCAGACTGTGTAAGTCCAGGACAGTACTAGAGATGAAGGACCCCACAAGTGAATCAGACTGTGTAAGTCCAGAAAGTCCAAGAGATGAAGGATCCCACAAGTCCTGGCAGGCCGCCAGACAGCCTTGGAACAATCTCTGCCCATTAAACATTTATATCTCCATTTATGCTCCACCCACAGTCGTTCAGATTTACTCATTCTCAGTCTTTTTCCAGCCTATCTGGCAAATCCTCGCTCTATATCATCAATTAATCTGATAACTCTCTATAAGGACATCCTACTTACCATTATATATATTTATCAATCCATTCAATTTGCATATATAACAAAAGAACCTTCAATAACGTATCTACTATCTTCATTCAACCAAAGTTAGATTTTCTTCATTTTTCTTTAAAATAATTGTTAGACCATAATTAATTTTAAAGTCTAAAAATCAACATATTTAGTGCTTACCCTCAACATATTTTTTTTCACTAACGAAGTCTTTATTAAAAATAAAGAAAGCATATCCTGACCAGGAGTACATGTGCTTTTTAGATGGCAGAGCGCTATCTAGTGAAATAGATATCAACTAAACATTGATTTAGCCTGTTCCCTGATATTTGGCCAACCCAATTTCTTGATAAATCAAGAAAAGCTATCCACGATCACGTTTCGCGCTGTTGGCACTCATCAGAGTGGAGTAGGATGTACCACTGCGACCAAAAAGTTTTTTGGTCCCAGAGGCTTCTTGATTAGCCTTAATTAAGACACCAGTCAGATTCTCATCTCTCATTGCCAGCTTGCAACGATATCCTAATGATGACCAATCTACCCTCAATATTAAATTCCTTCTATTTATTGGGTAGATTTTCTATTTTGCTAATTGAATCTATATGTCAAGATTTACCTGAAATTGATAACGATTTGTTAACAATTCTTTTTTACGAAATTAGATTTCCTGATAGTGTAACTAAGAGTTACTAATACCAACTTTACACACAAACAGCTGAGTAATAGCTATCAATCTCTTTAAGAATTTTCTAATGTTTTATCTAACATTTTTTATTAAAATGTCGCATTGCATAAAATTCTAAATTCAAATAATAAATGGTACATCTTGGATAGTTTTCTATTTTAATGATATTCTTTAATTAATCATATATTTTTAATTGCTGTTTTCAATATCTTTATATTACAGTAGAACCACCATGTAAAGGACACCTAATTGCAGAGCCAAAGTGTCCTTTAGTGAGAGGTGTCCTCTTACCGAAAAGTTGCTAAATAGTAAAAATGGTAATTTTGCAAATGTAAACTGTCCTTTATAGAGATGTTTCCGCTAAAGGGAGGTTTTGCTGTAATTAAAATATTAATAATTGAATTAGTAAAATCGAGAGAAAGAGTAAAAAATTCAACAATAAATTCAATAAAAAAATTAAGAAGTATAAATTATCAGTGATCTTTAAAATTCAATTATTGTTTTTAAAGTAAAAGAATGAATTATTACAGATGATTATTCTATGATAAAATAAAAGGATGAGCAACATATTGAATAAGCATCTGGCAACAAGCTAGGATGGAGCCATCGTCTGTGATGGATTACTTGTCAGACGACAAACAAGATGGTTCTTTTGGCTAACAATTCTCTCACAACGACATTTAGTAAATAGCCTATCACATTTCAACTCCAACAGTTACTACACCAATTAGGAGTGACGTCATTGGTTCCTTTCTCTCTCTCTGATTGGCTAATATTAATATTTTCAAATATATATTATTTTTTAAATTATTTTTAAATAATTAAATGTTTTAACTGTTATATTTGCTTATATTCGACAATATATATGTTATATTAAAATATTATTTCATTTAAAATTATATTTCATAGATTCAAATACTCTGCTAAATCGACCGCCAGAGGTCACGCTTCCCCTATAAAAACTCATGGCCAATAAATAGCTGCCGCCAGATCCTAGGATCCCTTGCCACCTGACATCGCGCTTGGGCTCAAAAATCATAACTTTGGTTAGTAGCCCGTAAAACCATATTTTCTCTCTTTCCCGTTGGCCAGGAGTCTGTCCGCGTCTGCTACCGCTGCTGTGGCTACGGCCACAACGCCGATAGGTGCACCAAGGGTACGGTCACCTGCTTCCACTGCGCTTCTGGTGACCACCAAGGCCGAAGCTGTCCAACTCTTGCCAACCGGCGCACGGCCATGTGCGCCAACTGCTCAGCCAAGGGCCTCTTTGCCGACCACGAGGCAAGATCAATGTTTTGCCCAACTGCCAGAGCTAGAGCTGCAAAGTTCTAGTCCTCCCGCCTTCTTCCTGCCTCCTGACCTCCGCGGTCCCAATCCGGCCTAACCTGCCTCTTCCCTGACGGAGATCCTGTCCCTAGCCTCTCCAGCCTGGTTATAGTGGTTTTATATATTCCGCTTTACGCGGCCATTGGGGCTCAAAAATCATTTATTTTGGTTAGCAGCCCCGTAAATAAAGATATTTTATCTTTCCCGTTGGCCGGCTCAAATATTTTGTACATTATGTAAATAAGTTTAACATTTTTTTATTCTTACGCCTTAAGCCAGGCAGTACTTTTATAAAATTATGTTTTTTATATATTCCTTCAGTTCAATTAAGGCAATAACTGATCAAAACTATTTTTATTATTATACTTTCAAGATTTTTGCCACGACTGAATTACCAATACCATTTAGTCCTAAAAAGAACCAGCAAATAATTCCATAGCGTAATCAAGATAATCAAAATCAGCAGAAAATCTTAATTTTTTGATTATACAATATATATATACTTTATAAATTAAAATTATTTATTTTAAAATTATTATTTTACATTCACACACGCATGCCTATCATCGGCGATTATTCGACCTTCTGTAATAATATGTTATTTATTTATGTATTATCAAATCGGACGCGATATCCTCACAAGGGATGCTTGTGTCAAGAAACAACACTAAACTTAGATACTATATTACATAAACAATTGAATTAAATAATATGTTATAATATATCGATAAAGAGAGAGGTTGGGGTTCAGCCAACTGAAATATTGGTAAAATAAATAATATTTTGATCCAATATATGTATTTTCAATTAAGCATCCATATATATAAGATACAAAGTGTAATTGCACCTTAACAAGAATTGACGTTTAGCCAACCGAAATATTGACAGAAAAAATATTTTTATTCAATCCAATATATGTCTTTTATCATATAAATATATATATATATATATATGTGACAAGAAAAATCACCCATAAATTCCTAAAATAAAAACAATTAGTTGTTGAGTGAAGCATTTTTCTTTTCAGATTATCCAAGATTTCAGCTTTCAAGCAAATTTTCTCTTTAGCTCTCTCTCTTTCTCTTCATCCCGAGGCAATGACAAATGTGGCGAAGGCTACCTTCTACAAGTACCATCTTGTTCTTGAGTTGGGTAACACCAGCCATCACTTCAACCTGCCCACTCTGTGGGAGAGAACTCTCGCAGTCCATCGGTGGTGGAGTCTTTCCCGTAGTGAGCGCCACCAATGACGACTATATATATATATCATATATATACATGTATATATATATATGTATCAATTATTTTATATACAGTTAAACCTGTCTATATAGCGCCCCCTCTAAATAGCGCCCGATTTTAAATACGTAGTACGATGCGATTTACATTAAAAGTGACCTGTCTATAGCACCCCCTCTCTATAGCACCCTATTTTGGCGAGTCCAAAGAGGGGGCGCTATAGACAGGTTTAACTGTATTTTTATCTATTTATCGTTATATAATCTTATTTATTCTGTATTTAACCTTATATAATCTCATATGAACGTTGTAATAAATCATTTTCAATCTCAATCTCTCTCTCTCTCTCTTTAACCTAAAAATAAAAAAGATTCACTTCAAACAACAACTACTTGTTTTTTCAGCAATACTCATATATTTTGAAGATATCTTAATTCATTCTAAGCTCTATAAATATAATTACTGTTATACTTAATAAAGTTTTTATTCAATAAAATAATCTCTTGCATCAATATTGAGTAAAATTAATCAGGCCTCCAGGTAAAGTATATTTTTAAAAACATTTTTAATCTCTAGCTTTCGGGCACGGACGCCCTTTTACAGGAAAAAACTTGGTATAATAATTGACCAATAGAACACGAGTTAAATATAATCGGATACTATTTTACATAATTATGGATACTATTTTATTCAATTATGTAAAATAGTATCCGATTATATTTTTTTAACACGTTTATATCAGGTTTTCTCCTGTAGAAGGGCGTCCGTGCCCGAAAGCTAAAGAATAAAAATGTTTTGAAAATATACTTTTCCCTGGAAGCCTTTACTCAACAGTTTTATTGTCCCAATATTTTATTGTCTAGTATAAGCAAGAGTAGCTCACCCGAGCACGTAAACTAGTTTAAAAATCACAAACAATCTCGATAGAAGAATTCGATTTGCCCCTCGAAATATTGGAACAATAAAGACAATGATAATCCCCTATTCACTATAGGAGAAGAAACACAAGTCGGAGAGAAAAGCTTCTTTTACAAGAGGATGGTTCTGTACCTGTAGAAGGGCGTCTTGACGAAAGCTTGTATAAAGAAGCTCTTCTCCCTGACCTGTGTTTCTAGGAAGAGAGTTTCTATGGACCTAACAATGGGAAGAGATTTGCTATGAGGCTAGCAATAGGAAGATAGTTGCTATAGAGCTCACAATGGGAAGAGAGTTGCCATGGAGCTAACAATTCCAAGGGGGTCGCTATAGAGCTAGCAATGGGAAGGGAGTAGCAATGGAGCTAACAATTGGATAATAGTTGTTATGAAGCTAGTAATAGGAAAGGAGTTGCCATAGAACTCCCAATGGGAAGATAACATATTTCATCAATTCCGCAATATATAAGTATTTATTATATTTATACTTATATATGGTGCATTAGCGCGCCATCTGTTATCAAAATTCGAAACTATTATAGACGCGTATGATTCTTTTAAAAACAATTTCTACTGCTAATATAACAAAAGGTTTTCAATTTTACTGTATATATATTATTTAGAGTTTGTACAAAGAATATCCGCCCGTTGAAGAGCAGTTTAATTGCTCGAAAGCTAGCAAATATAAATAAAAAGAAACTATTTACCTGTTTTAATTTTTACTTTTTAAACTGCTCTTTCTGCAATTGAAAAAATTATTGGGAAGGCCTGGCTCATCAGTGGTGAACCCTTCCAGCGGTTTCGACAGTTTAATCTACCATACCGCTGTTATATTGCATTTTTCGATCTTCCTTTTATAGTGATACTGAAGCTGAACTCTTGGAATGGGCATTCTAGATGAACTATGGACATAAGCTTTGAGGATAGTAAAATTATTATTTTATTAATATTTTCCATTGCAGTAAGGGCAGTAGAAATTGTTTTATTTTTAAAAGAATCATACGCGTCTATAATAGTTTCGAATTTTCATACTTATATATGAAATAATTTTGTAACATAGAGAATTTATGGAATATACAAAGCATCTTTTGTAATAAACGTTATCAAGAGGACAATTTGGTTAGTAGTGAAGATAGTTAAATATTTTGTTAGCTAACAAGCTAGTTGAATAACTAAGTTAATAGTTAACAACCTGTCACGCTATTGTATTGATTCCTAAGATGAATCAGAATGGTCGAATATTTCAGAAATCTTCTTTTTCAGCCTTTGTCAATCCACTTTTTAAAAAAAGCTCCACCTTTACTTTTTTTCTGATTTCTGATACTTCTTTTATTATATACTGTTTCACCAGGCTGCGGTTTGGCAGATTCTTCAGTCTTGATTCTCTCCTCAGACGCGTCTTGCATCTTTCCAGAACGTGTCTCAACCATCCTACAAGGTTAAACCAGTCAATAATAAGACAAATATATTTTTAGGTAGCACCTAGAATATATTTTTATTTATCACATAAAAGTTTAAAGCAGTTTGGTGTATTCAGTGTATCAAAATACAAATTATTTCATAGTACATAATATATCATAATAATATTCTGTTTTATAAAATAAATAAATATAAATTTAAATTTGAAAATATGGAAAATAATATTATAAATAATTTTTAAAATAGGCGCGTTAATCATGATGCAACAATACATATCTACTTTTTCTTCTAATATACATATTGCCTTTTCTAGTTTAATTAACGCATATTTACCCCTTTAATACATAAACCTATATAGAGTATATTGTGTTGTTGTTGCTTATTTCTCAAGTCGTTTAAACGATCTCCATTAGATTCCATTGTCTCAGCTTTTCTATTATAGTCCTGGGGTTTTCTCAGAGGTCACACGGTATATTGTACAGTGTATATACAGTATATCTTTAAAAAGGTTGGTGTTCAGTCAACTGAAATATTGGTAAAATAAATGATATTTTGATCCAATATATGTCTTTTTAATTAAACAGTAAATGTGTGTTTGAAAACTATTTTGAAAAGATATTTTGTAAAAATAAATTATTCGTTAAAGATTTATAAATATTAAATATTGAATATACATGGGGTTAGAATAGCGAAGCTAATTTTATATTATATAATTGTTAAGATATATTTGATGTTTATATTTTAAATAAGTTCGTGGATGGCTTTTTCTTGATTTATCAAGAAATTGGGTTGGCCAAATATCAGGGAACAGGCTAAATCAAAGTTTAGTTTATTTCTGTTCCGCTAAATGGCGTTCTGCCATCTAAAAAGCACTTGTGCTCCTGGTCAAGATATGCCTACTTTATTTTTAAGTATATAAAGTAATGTTGTTTCGATTGTGTGTGTTGATAAATAATTAAATAAATATAAATTATAGTAAACAAAAATACTTTTTCTCTCTCTATAGACTCTAATATTTTGAAACTCGCTGGAAAGTTTTTATTGGTTTACTATATAATTTTAATTTATTTGAATATTTATATCAAAAATCAAAAACAAACAACCTTTTATGTTTTACTATTTACTATACATAATATCTTAACCTATCTTATATATATATAATATCTTAACCTAATATTTACTGTTTTTAAAATTACAAAATATTTACTCACAATGAGTTTATTTTTATTTTAAATTGCTAGCTTTCAAGCGATAATAGCTCTTCATATATTACTAAGCCCGTTGAAGAGCGATTATCACTTGAAAGCTAGCAATTTAAAATAAAAAGAAACTCATTGTGAGAAAATATTTTGTAATTTTTTAAGTATTTCACAATTTCATCATGAATCTTTATCGTATTATATATAACACCTACCATACACACACACAGTACAACACACACAAATCAAAGGTAATAAACTAACCTTTGAAGAAATATACAAATACCAAAAGAATGAAAATAAAACAAAACTTGGATCTTTACAAAATAACCAATAATAATATTTACGTATGGAACTATATAAAGAGCTTCACATCCAAAGAGCCGCATGTGGCTCGCGAGCCGCAGTTTTCCGACCTCTGGTACAGACCATTGAAACAAATAGAAGAATCACAAAAAAACTCAATAGAAACTAATAAACATCTTTAATAATATCGAAAAGATAGAGGTTGCCTGGCCGGCATTCATATTATATTTAAAAAAATATTATTATATATTTTTATTCCCAAGATCATAGTCTTTGACGAGTTTAATATTTGTTTTTGACTCGCGCTTTAGATGTTGTACTAAATTCCAAGAATCACGTGAGAACGCCCTTGCAAACCTCAGAACAATTTTTAATGCCTTGCCAAATGTTTATTTTTATTTACTTCTCCTGACGAAGACAAAAGATTTTGTCGAAACGTTGAGAAAATAAAAAACTCCAACTGGCCGAAGTGTCTATTTTTTATATAATATCTTTAATAATGTTTGTATAAAAGGGCGTACCTGAATCTGTAAAGAAAATAAATTTCTCAAAATATTTCGAGAGATTGCTCCCTCTTTATCAATTTATTGCACAATAAATTTAATTTACAAATTCTTGTAGATCACATGAAAACAAGTAAATTAAATTTACTGTTATTAGACGAAAAACATGGTGAAGGAATAATTGTTTCTCTAATATTAGATTTCTCACCAAGTCAATAAAAGATCTTATATTTCTAGTATCCCAAAGAATCCCCCTGGCAGATCTTTTGAAGCATATTATAAAAATCACTATTGATATTAAGTCTCAAGAAAAAACAATTCTCGATAGACACCATAAGAAACTTCTCTTTTGGAAAAAGAAATATGCCTTCCGTTACACCTTCTCTCATGACCTTGGCCCCAAGTCTTCTACTGTCATTAACCTATCAAACGACACTCTGTCGCCATCTGAGACCTCGCTTCTTGAGAAAGGACTGAAGTAAAAATGCATAATTTACTTAGTGATGACACCACTTTTTCACCCATCACAGACCAAATCAGCCTCTCTGTTGTCAAGGATTTCAAAACCTCACTTCTCCGTCTGAAGAAATTTAAAAACATCTCACCTGAAGATTATATCTCATTTACCTCTAATCTCTATAGTTCAGCCTATATATACGGCCTCCCTAAAGTACATAAACCAGAAGTACCTCTCCGTCCCATCATAGCCTATCACTTATCGCCTGCTTATCCTCTAGCTAAATATCTTTCCAGCTTCCTCTCCCCTCTTTTAACCAATTACAATAATACCCTTTCAATTAACAGCACCCCTCACTTTATTAATGAATTAACAGCTCTTAAACCTGACCCTACCTTTACTATGTGTTACTTCGACGTCACCTCCCTCTACCTCTGTCTTCCCCATGAACTAATCACAGATAGCTTGATTCATTTCCTTCAATCACAAAATGTCGATACCCACACTTCTACAACCATAGTCCAACTCACCAAAATATGCTTAAGCATGAACACATTCACATTCCTACAGCACCATTATAGACAGTCCAGGGGCTCCCCAATGGGCAGCCCTCTATCTACCATTATTGCTGAAATAGGCATGACTAAAATAGATGAATGGATCACCCATACCCTCTCTACAGAAATTAAGTTCTGGCGCAGATACATTGATGATATCTTCTGTATATGCAAAAGGGTCAAGAGAGCTTCATACTACTAACTCTTAATAATTAAAATCAGGATATTTCCTTTACTCTAGAAACAGAAACTAACCATGTTATCCCATTCCTTGATATTTTAATTATTCGCACCCTATACTCATTTCACACTACAGTTTATCATAAAAAACAATGCCCCCCCCCTGTTACACTCACTACAATTCTCATCGTCCTACCTCCCATAAAATCAATATTGTCAGAACCCTTACAAAAAGAATATACACCCATTGTTCCATAGACATCTTTAAAATAATAGAAAGAAATCGTATCATAACCCAGCTCTCCGCAGCTTCTTTTCCGCTCTCGTTCATTAATAAATATACTTATACACCTACAACTTCCAATCCTTCCATGACTTACAGATCATTGTGCTTTCTTCCTTACTCCCCCTCCTCAGTAGATATAGCCAGAAAACTTAAAACTTATGGCATCCGTACCATATATAAAAACTCCCCGAATCTTCTTTCATCCCTCCGTCATCCTCATACTAAGTCCTCAGCTCCTCCTGACCCTCTTCGTTCTATGGGCGCAGTCTACTCCGTCTCATGTGAACAGTGTTCTGCCACTTACGTTGGTGAGACAGGTAGATCTGTGGCCATCAGGATGACTGAACATTCCCGTAATATTTCCAGACAAGATACCAAATCCCTCATTTATCAACATATGCAGAGCACAGGCCACACTTTCAACATCAAAAACCCCACCATACATTACAGGCACATACATATCTTACACCAAAGACTTATTCTAGAATCCATAGTATCCCACAAACTGAACAGCATCAACAGAAAAATATATCTCCCAGAAGCTTATCATCCACTCCTGTCCTTTATTTAAACCTCCCACATGTTTATTTCAATATCCCTAATCATGCGCCGTCTCGTGGTTTCAGACTGCAGATTTAATACGCTTCATTGCTCGCCTGTTGAAGGGTTTTTACCCGAAAGCTTGCACCTATGCATCAATAAAAGAAACTCGTCTTCCTTCACCATGTTTTTCTTCTAATTTCAATTCAGGAATAAATTTTTATCTATATTTGTAAATTTAATGTGCAATAAATTGATAAAGAGGGAGCAATCTCTCGAAATATTTTGAGATTTTTTTTTCTTTACAGATTGAGGTACGCCCTTTTATATAAATTTAATTGATGGACCGCCTTTTGACTCAAATCTTTAGTAATATTATAAAATGAACATATTAAAACATTATGGACAAAAACACTTTAAAAATCTTTACAAATAAAGAAGCAATTGATATAATAAAGATTTTTGATATTACTAAATACGTCTTATACAACCTATGGAAAAATGTTGATCATTAATAACGAATATGATGCAGAAAAAGAGCTCGACTTAATTTTAACGTCTCAAATATAACTCTACATATTCTCTCTGGCATGGCTTATTGTCATTTTATGTAAATAATTATACAATGTATAAAGATAAAAGTCGCCTCTCCCGTCAAAATAGACGTCATGAATATCACCCGGCAGAATTTCCATCTATATTTTAGCCATAGATTTGTCCTAGCCCCTAAGCAGCTTAAGACCTCTTTGGCAGATTGTGAAGATTCCATTGAATCCCTTGTGAATCTCATGGAATAAAATCTGCCCTGGACTGACGAGGGCCATCAGCCCGAAACCATGGTCTCTATGTGGACGCTTCTCAATTTGCCAAAGCTGGTGTTGTGGCTTTGTCACCGAAACGAAGACGCCAGTTTGCGGCGATGGTCAATAAATGGCATCTGGTTTTGACGTCTGTTTTGACTAGAGAGGCTGCCTTTGTCTTTTTAGATCAATATCCTCCCGGCAAAATTTCCATATATAAATCGTTCTGAAAATAGAGCAATCTATACTTAAATCATTAGATAATAAAAAGGAATATATTGGCAAATAAATCTTTTATTCATTCCAATATATGCCTTTTTATTATCTAATATATTAAATGATGAAATATTAATAATTTCAATTATAAATAAACCGCATTATAAACGAAAAACATTATTTTTTATTATTAAAAATAAACTTAACCCATATTTAAGTAAAGGATTTTACTTTGTTGAAATCAATAGTGTTTAAAAATGCTTTTGTGATAATTTATTAAAATTATAATTAGTTCTTTTTTTTTATTTGACCTTTTTAATTTGATAGTATCTAAAATTAAGCAATATTCAATATTGAATTAGTCAAAAATAACCTAAAAATAAGAATAAAATATCAATTATTGGAAATTTAATAAACTCAAGTCCTAAAAATGTAAATAATTATCTAACTTGTGTAAAAACGACTGAGAAGTGTCGAAAGTGTAAATAAGAAATTAGCAATAATTATCATATTGAAGGGTGTAGTTAGCTGATGAGAAAAAATCTTCTGCTCTGGAATTTTCCCTTTAAAAATCTTAAAATAATTAATTTTCCCTAAGGACTTAATTGTTGAAGAGACGTCGATAAATTATTGCTGCTAAGGAGTCAAAACTTTAGTTGTTTATCTTAGAACATGGTCGCTGACTCTAACTGAATTAGTAACACTGCATAGGCAGTGTTGCCAGATTGTTCCTCACACATTCACAGATAATTTTTATAAAATTAAATATCTTGAAATTTTTATAGTGATTCTATATATTAAAACGAATTAAAAAACGAATCTAAGTGAAAATTTATATAATATATATATAATTTTTATATATATTTCAAACGCGTAAGATTCTTTTTGAAATTAAACAATTTCAACTGCCCTTACTGCAATGGAAAAATTAATTTTTTATTATTAATATATATATATACATTGTTAATTAAACAATTAATTAAAAAAAAAAAGAATCTTACGCGTTTAAAATAGTTTCGAATTTTGATAACAGATGGCGCGCTAGTGCGCGCATCATAATATAATTTTTATAAATTTAAAATATAAAAAATCTAATGAAAATATTTAAATTATATGAATATAAAGATTTTTTTTTAAATTATTATTAAGAAGGCATATATTGGATCAAATATATAATTTATTTTACCAATATTTCAGTTGGCTAAACGCCAACCTTTTTCAAGGTATTATAACATATTAATGTGTGTCAACAACAAACTCAGCGCCAAATAACGTCAATAGAAATAAGTTTTAAAAATATGGGAAGAAATTCAATGTGGAGAAAAATTTGATATTCTATATACAGTTACGAGCGTCATACGTGGCCTCTGTCACGGTTTGCTTTTTTTTTTTTTGGAATGGCGCCCTCCTATTGGTCGGCTACGATCACACCTTTGCCCCCCCATTTCTGTAACTATTGTGTTGGAGCGGGTCGCTCCTTAAATAAATGCATATATTAGTTAATAACCAAATGGAATCATCTCTTTCTTTTTCCCAGTAAGAGACGCCTACGGAAGCCAACAGTAGATAGACAGATAAAGCACATAGGCTATAGTTATTAACTAAAATATGCATTTATTTAAGGCGCCAATTTATAATTGTAACAAATAGTATTTGAATCAAAACATTCAATCGGGTAAAACACGGGCGTTGCCCGGCTCATTCGGCTAATAAATATATATTATGGACAAAATAAATTTTGTAAATATTGGTAAAATAAGTGATATTTTGATCCAATATATACCTTTTTAATTGAAGATTTATTTATGGATTGCTCTATTTTCAAAAAATATAGATATATGTACTGATGGTTATAACTGAATTTGGGAATATTATAAATGTAATGCTGTCAGTTGCAATCTTACACACTTAAATATCTATGGAAAAATTGCCGGGAGGAAATTGATCCATAGAAGAATAGGGCGCTTCTCCCGTCAAAATAAACGTCAAAAACTGACGCCATCTATTGACCGTCGCCGCAAACTAGCCGCTTCGGGTCGGTGGCCCAGTCACCTTACCAGCAAAGCACCTCTTTGGTAGATTGTGAAGATTCCATTAGATCCCGTGTGGATCTCATGAAATAAAGTCCGCCCTAGACTGACGAGGGCCTTTAGCCCGAAACCATGGTCTCTAGGTGGACGCTTCTCAATTTGCCAAAGCTGGTGTTGTGGCTTTGTCACCGACCCGAGGCCGCTAGTTTGCGGCGACGGTCAATAGATGGCGTCAGTTTTTGACGTTTATTTTGACGGGAGAAGCGCCCTATGCTTCTACTTAAATATCTGTGAACATTTATTTTATTTTTTAATTTCATCTCTCATTTCAACTATATCTAAGTGATAATAATCTCTCTAAAAAAGGTTTATATTCTTAAAAACACTCAAGAAGAATATTTTATATTATATTATCACGTAGAAAATTAGGAAAGACAAACTTCAGAATGATACAGCAATTTATTTAAGGCACAAACTAAAATTTATAAAATACAAGAGATATTGAAAAATTACATATATTTATAATTGTATGTAATTCTAATGTCCTCTAAGCTTATGTCCATAGTTCATCTAAAATACCCATTCCAAGAGTCTAGCACGAGTGTGACTATAAAAGGAAGATCGGAAAATGCAATATAACAGCGGTATGGTAGATTAAACTAGCGAACCGCTGGGAGGGTTCACCACTGATGAGCCAGGCTCTCCCATTAATTTTTCCACTGCAGTAAGGGCAGTAAAAATTGTTTATTTTTAAAAAGAATCATACGCGTCTATAATAGTTTCGAATTTTGATAACAGATGGCGCGCTAATTCACCATACATAAGTATAAATATAATAAATACTTATATATTGCGGATTATATAAAATATTTTATCTTCCAATTGCTAGCTCTATAGCAACTCTTTTCCTATTACTAGCTTCATAACAACTATTATCCAATTGTTAGCTCCATTGCTACTCCCTTCCCATTGTTAGCTCCATAGCGACCCCCTTGCAATTGTTAGCTCCATGGCAACTCTCTTCCCATTGTGAGCTCTATAGCAACTATCTTCCTATTGCTAGCCTCATAGCAAATATCTTCCCATTGTTAGGTCCATAGAAACTCTCTTCCCATTATTGAACTCATAGCTACTCTCTTCCCATTGCTAGCACCATAGCAACTCTCTTCCTATTGCTAGCACCATAGCAACTCTCTTCCCATTGCTAGATCTATAGCAACCCTCTTCTCATTTATAGCTTCATAGCAACTCTCTTCCCATTCCTAGCATAGCATATTTTGATAACAGATGGCGCGCTAATGCATCATGATATAAACTATGTACATAAGCTTTTAGAACACTAGAATTACATATGAATAGTTTCATTGAGCGATGCTCTTCCGCAATAAGGACAAGGCCAGTGAAGCATAAGACAAAGATAATAAAGCACCAGTTATATATAAGGACAGTAGAAAGTTTGTTATGTTCGGAAACATTCGTGCCTAATGGATTTATTTCCTGCATATAGATGGCGCGATATTCCCTTGTGTTTATTTATGTCTAGTTCTCTATATTGTCAGAAAAGAATTAGTTTGTCAGTAACTTGTATGTTCATTTAATCTATATAACATACTTGTTTTGTTTGTCTTTTTTCTCTATAGTTTTAATTATAAAAGGTTGTCCCCAAATTTCGTAAACACTTGAAAAAAAAATTGAAATATCAATATTATTTGCCATAATATTATTCGCCCTTTATGTATAATGTCTTTGTATTTTGAATAAATTAATTTATTATGTATTATTATGTATTCGCCAAGTAATAAGAAAAACAACGTTTTAAGAAAAACACGAGCTTTTGTGATAACATTATATGATTAATTGTTCTAGCGATAGTCACCCAGAAATATTCAAATAAAGAAAAACAAGATCTTTGGGCAAATAATTTCCTTATTTTGAAGTGTTGCAAGCTTTCGAGAAAAAACTTGCTCTTCAATAGGCAAATCCAAAAACAAATAAGAGATGCATAAAGTATAATTCCTTCGTTTAAAACAATAATTAGAATATTTTCTCTGAATTCTCTCCCCAATCTTTCAGTTCACAAGTAGAACAATATAAAATATAAAGAAACTAATCCTTTTTGAATCTATTCGTTATTATAAAATATATATGTTGGTGTTAAATCTTTTACTACATAACATCGTGATATCAAAGTTTTTTGATGATCCTAGCTCTAACATTATTTACGGTAAATTGATACTTTTCTAGGAAGTAAATTGAAAAATATTCAATAGTAAAGAGAAAAATAAATAGGAAATTCAGAAATTGTTAGACTATAGCATTTATGAAAGAAGAATGAATTGTGTGGTATTTTAGCAAAATGAAAATTATTGTAAATTTAACATGCAGGATCAAATTTTTCAATAAAGAATCAATTTTTGTAGATTCATATGATAAAATATTATTGGCCAATATGGAATGATAAAAATTATTTAAAATTCTACTTTTTGCGGGATGAATGTTCAATTCAACCACATTCCATACATGACCGATGACCTGGCTTAGCCCGGGCTCTATCCGGGTGTGTTTAGTCTTTTGTGTTATAACCAAGAATGACTAACAGTCATTGAAATCCCAGAGAATAATTAGGCTTGACCTTTTCAGTAATATTAAACTTTATTCCTTAATATGGTAATCCGAGATAACAAAAGGTTTATTTACATATATACAGTTTGCTTTGACTTCTCCAATTTCGTCTTCTTTATTTCTAACTTCTTTGAGTTCTTGTACTTTATCAGGTTTTGCTTCCGCTTCCTTTGCTTTGTCTTTTAACTTGATCTTCCTTGACTTCTGCTTCGCTCTTCCTTCTACCTTACTTGCCACTACTTCTTCCTTCTACCTTACTTGCCGCTACTTCTTCCTTCTACCTTACTTGCCACTACTCTCTCCTTCTACCTTACTTGCCGCTACTTCTTCCTTCTACCTTACTTGCCGCTACTTCTTCCTTCTACCTTACTTGCCACTACTTCTTACTTCTACCTTACTTGCCGCTACTTCTTCCTTCTACCTTACTTGCCACTACTCTCTCCTCTACCTTACTTGCCGCTACTTCTTCCTTCTACCTTACTTGCCGCTACTTCTTCCTTCTACCTTACTTGCCGCTACTTCCTTCTACCTTACTTTTATATGTTCGAAAACAGTCACGTGGGCGCACTCTGTGGTGACCCTGCGGCGCATCCCGTGGCTCGCGCCATCTAGTGTCGTTTTTCACAACCACTTCTTAACATACCCCCACCCTCTTTGTGTGAACACAAAGAGCCATATCCTTTTCTGAGGTCACTTCCAAGGGGTAAATCTTTCGTATTGGCCAGTCTATTCTCTCTGCGACCTTTGCATCATCATTCAACTATTTCTTTTTCTTCCGGATCCTTGAGGTATGGGGCACTTAACTAAAATCGTCTACAACGATTTCCCGCCCAAAAACCATCAGTTGTCCATCTTCTTCTTCCAAATAAATCTGAGGTAGTCCCAATCATTGCTCTTAATGGCCATCAACCGGAAGTATCTTCTCAGGTCGGCCAAAACTCCGTACTTATTTTTCCGAAGCTCTATCCCTATCTCAGAAATTCTCTTCAGTAGATTGGGTATCTTTTTTAAATATCGTCTCAAGGAGAGTCCGTTGTGTCTTCGACTGGAAGCGTCGTCAAATACCGGCCGTATAGGCGTCGTTTTAGACTCACTCTTTAACAAAAGGTGACGGGGCAAATAGTGTTCTTTTAGTTCAGGTGGATTTTCCTCATTCAACCAATCTTTTGGATCAATAATATTTTCTCCCACCTTTGAATCCGTACCCTGTTCTACATCTAGCTTTTCTTCCATCTTTGAATCAGTACCCCCCTCTACATCTAGC
This sequence comes from Cordylochernes scorpioides, assembly GCA_030710605.1. Taxonomy (NCBI): domain Eukaryota; kingdom Metazoa; phylum Arthropoda; class Arachnida; order Pseudoscorpiones; family Chernetidae; genus Cordylochernes; species Cordylochernes scorpioides. Next base: position 28,805,037 of record CP092884.1, on the reverse strand, counting down.
TTTTCTTCCACCCTTGACTCTGTACAATGTACTTCATCTATATTTTTCACTTCATTTGCATCATGATCTTTTCCTTTGTAATGTTCTGACTGCCTGTGTTCATCCTCCAGCTGCATGGACATCTCCTTGACCTTCTTGTCCAGCTTCCTGTTGGCCTTGGCGAGAGCTTGTCTCTCCTTGCCCTCCGCCTCCAGCTGTTCCTCTAGCTGGCAGGTCTTGCTCTCTAGGCTGGCAATGGTGGCCTTGGTACGGGCTCTCTGAGAGGTCTCCCGCTCTTGCAGCTTGGCCCGCAGCTCCTTGCCCTGTCTCTCCAGCAGGGACCCGGCGTTCTCCAGCTTCTGGCAGGAGGCTCTCTCTGCTGCCACCTCTGTGGTGAGCAGGTCCACGGAGCTCTGGGCGCGATGGGCCTTCTCCGCCAGCCCCTCCGCCTTGGCCTGTTCCTCCTCCATCTCCTCCTCCAGCTGGGCTTCCATCTCCTTGTGGCTGGCCTCCATCTTCTTCCTGCCAGCAGTAGCATTGGCTCTCTGCTTGCGCTCGTTCTCCAGTTCACCCTCCAGCTCCCGCAGTTGCTTGAGGAGGGACTTGTTCTTCTCCAGCTCCATTACTTTGTTGCGCTGGCTCTCCAGCTCCATGGAGAGGTCCTCCACTTCAGCTTGCAGCTTCTTCTTGCCCTTCTCCAGCCTGTCCAGTTGTTTCTTGAGGGCGTTCACCCGGCTTCTGCATTTCTCTGCATAATCAGATCTATTTATGGTTTTCCAATCTTTGGATTCTGTTTACTTATAATTATCCTTTATTTTAGATTCCGTATCTCTCGTTGATCCTACTTCCACCAATTTCCTCAATGCTGGAACTCTGACAACTCCTTCCTCATTTTCCTCATTATCATCAATCGATTCAGCCTCATCTGAAATCTTTACTTGGTCAGCGCCTTCGGCTACCGCTCTAGAATTGTTTACCGGTTCATAACCTTTAATTGCCGTCTCAGAGTCCTTCACTCCATCGCTCTTAGGCTTCGCTTCAGAATCCTTTACTCCGTCGCCCTTAGGCTCATCTTCAGAATCCTCTACTCCGTCGCCCTCAGGCTTCGCTTCAGAATCCTTTACTCCGTCGTCCTTAGGCTGATCTTCAGATTCTTTTATGCGTAAGTTCTCAATCCTTGCATTCACCGCCTCCATTTTCTGCCCTAATCTTTTTAGTTGTAGATGTAGAGCCAATATTTCTATTCTATTCGTAGGATCATCCTCCATTATCCTTTCAATCTCGGCTACCTTCCTCGCCATCAATCTTTGAAGAGGAGATCTCATCTTTTTCAATGCCTCCATTTTCTCCAGGATCACGTCCGGCTCACCAATATGTTTAGTCTTTTGTGTTATAACCAAGAATGACTAACAGTCATTGAAATCCCAGAGAATAATTAGGCTTGACCTTTTCAGTAATATTAAACTTTATTCCTTAATATGGTAATCCGAGATAACAAAAGGTTTATTTACATATATACAGTTTGCTTTGACTTCTCCAATTTCGTCTTCTTTATTTCTAACTTCTTTGAGTTCTTGTACTTTATCAGGTTTTGCTTCCGCTTCCTTTGCTTTGTCTTTTAACTTGATCTTCCTTGACTTCTGCTTCGCTCTTCCTTCTACCTTACTTGCCACTACTTCTTCCTTCTACCTTACTTGCCGCTACTTCTTCCTTCTACCTTACTTGCCACTACTCTCTCCTTCTACCTTACTTGCCGCTACTTCTTCCTTCTACCTTACTTGCCGCTACTTCTTCCTTCTACCTTACTTGCCACTACTTCTTCCTTCTACCTTACTTGCCGCTACTTCTTCCTTCTACCTTACTTGCCACTACTCTCTCCTTCTACCTTACTTGCCGCTACTTCTTCCTTCTACCTTACTTGCCGCTACTTCTTCCTTCTACCTTACTTGCCGCTACTTCCTTCTACCTTACTTTTATATGTTCGAAAACAGTCACGTGGGCGCACTCTGTGGTGACCCTGCGGCGCATCCCGTGGCTCGCGCCATCTAGTGTCGTTTTTCACAACCACTTCTTAACAGGGTGAATATATGTTCAATCAATATTGTTTTAATGAATGTCTATTATTATTGTTAGTAGAGAGTAGTGGTATCTGTGTTTGTGATGATAGTAATTCAATGATATATTACCATCATAATCAATTTCTTCTCCTGTAAATATGCAAATTAGTTCGCTCTTTAGTAAATGTGCATATACATGATTCGAAATTATTAACATGACTCCTTCTCAACCTATTTCATATTTTAGAAGCATATTTATAGCATACAAACGCACAATTAACCAATTTCTTTTATTTATGTATGATATATACAGTTTTTAGTCAAAAATGAATTTATATATATTGTGGCGAAGATATAATTTATTATTTAATTTAATATTATTCAATGAAAATATTCAACAGATTATAAAAATATATATTAATCTGTATTCGTAAAATCATCTTTAAAATATTTTTTGCTTGCTTGTTCAAGATTCCCTAGCTGTAGATAGTTTGGTTGGTGTGTTAATAATTGTCGACTAGTCCCCGTGATGTCATCAATAATAACTTTCACACCTTCAAAATACAAAGACTTGATTTCTACGCTACAATATTTTTACATCCTTGAGAGAGCAAATAATTCATAAACAGGCTTCCAGGTATAAGTTTCTTTTAATCCATGTAAATCTGATGTTCTCTTCTTAATATTGATTGAGAAGATTAATTTATTGAATATAATTAAGAATAACTATAATTATACCACATAAATTTACCAAACGATGTGTTGATTAAGTTTAATGGTAAATTTTGTTTCCCTTTTTCTCAGTAAAGAGAGATATGAATCCTCTAACATACCATTAAATCCCAAACGTAATAATATTTATCAAAAGAAACACATTGCTAAAAACGATTATTTACAAATTTTATCGATAGATGGAAATTGAATTTATAATTAATATTATCAATTATAGCTGTTCTCTCTGTTTATTTTTATTGCTAGGAAAATATAAATAATTTGAACCAAAAAAAAAACAACAAAAAAAGGATTTTCTCTAAATATTTCGAGAGATTGCTCCCTCTTTTTAAATTTATTGCAAAATAAACTTATAAAGCAATACTTAAAGTTTAACCGCATAAGTTTCTTTTATTTGTGAAAAAATCAATTTTTATTTAAAGAGAAACCTAATATTTCTAACTTTTTGGATGACGTATGAAAAGGTTGAATATATGAAGAGTGATGGTCTATATATGATTGGATGACGTATGGAATCGGAATTGGATGACGTATAGACCATCACTCTTCATATATTCAACCTTTTCATACGTCATCCAAAAGGTTAGAAATATTAGGTTTCTCTTTAAATAAAAATTGATTTTTCACAAATAAAAGAAACTTATGCGGTTAAACTTTAAGTATTGCTTTATAATCATACGCCGCAGTCATTTATGATGTAAAATAAACTTAATTCACAAATACTTGTAGATCACATAAAAACAACTTTGGCATTGGCTAAATTAATAAATTATTATAATGTGATCTACAAGAATTTGTAAATTAAGTTTATTATGCAATAATTTGATAAAGAGGGAGTAATCTCTCAAAATATTTCGAGGAAAAAATGTTATTTTTTCTTTTACAGATCTGTGTACGTCCTTTTTTATATAAATATATTCAATAGATCGCCTTTTGAAAATTGTTACATGAATGGTACCTGAGGAGCAACATTATTTGATAAAATTCTAATGGTGCATATTTCTAAATCACGAATACATTATGTCAAATATCATATTCATCTATATAGCTCCATCTACCGATAAAAATTTGTACTAATTATACAGGCTACCTTTTTTTAGTAGATACAATTAAAAGTACACTAATGGCCAAAAATTAAGTGGAAAATATCGAATGTTTCGGTCGTCTATTTTTTTTTTTGAAGGAGACAGAGTCAATATTGTTCACACTTGGTTATCTCGTGTCTTCAATAAAGGTTACTGTAATATCTTTCAGAGTTATTGTCTGAATCCCGATATACATGCTGAAAGGTACAACTTCCTTAAGTTTTGTCTATGAGTGTATTTCTACAGAGAACTCTCTTATACTTCTATGAATAAAAATTATGAAATGGAAGGCCTAGCTCATCAATGTTGAACCCTCCCAACGGTATCGCCAGTTTATTCTCTAGATCACTATACTATTGTATTTTAGACTGATTTTCTTATATACTTGCATTTCTTATATTGCTGCATCACACACACACACAAAGACTTTATTAAGACATTAGTCTTATACAGATTCTCCGTACAAGGTGCAATATCAGGAAAAGAGCAGCACAGGAAACCAGTAGTTCCGCAACTATATACAATTATTAGAAATAAGGAAAAGTAAGATTTATTATGAAAGGTCGACCCCTCGATGTTTCATCATTCTGAGGTGTAAGAACAATAGCTTCCAAGTTCTCTTTTCTCCCTCTTTACACCTACTGCCTTGTAAAAATTATATAGGGCCTGAGCAACTAGTCTGCTTGTTTAGGCACTGGTTAACATCATTTGGATTGACCTAAGTATATTGCTGCATCATGATGTATATACCTTTTTTGTCATCAAAATTATAATATTTTTAAAATTGATTTAAATAATAATATAAATTAGCTTTTCAAAATGTATATATATTATATTTCGACAGAGTATTCATTTTTATTATTATGTACACTGGAACTTCACACCACTTTAAAGATAGGAGCGAGGATAGAACAATGGAGACAAGAGACGTGAAGACTACGAGGACGACACAACAGATAAATAAACTTAGCAATTTCTGAAGGTAACTATTTCATTATTTACTTTTTTTTATTATTTACCTTTATTATGGAAACCTGATCGGTAAACACATACAAAACCAATAGAGGAAATAAAGGTCGAATACTCTGTAAAGCTGCAATCTGACGTAACAATATGATAATAGAAAAGGGTGCTTTTAAACGAACTGTGAACATATGCTTCTAGAACTGTAGAATATATATACTTAAAGATTCAATGTACACACAAAGCAATGCAAGTTTGCAAAATCACAAAAAAGCAGTAGACCTCTAAGCTCATTCAATTGAATAATCCCTTGTATCAATATTAAGATGAAAAATTATAGAGGCAGGACCATGGCCGCGATGGGTGCTGTGGGGGAGATTATTTTGAAGTCCAAGCTCAAATCCTTCCATGCAAGTATGAGATTGTTGGATTCTATGATCTTGACAGTCCTACTCTATGCGGCTCCAATCTGGGCACATGATCAAGCCTTAATTTTAGATAGAATCCAGAATACATTTCTCAGACGTTTTCTGTGCCCTCCAAGCTATACTCCGGGCTATATTTTGAGAGCCGAAACAGGAAGAAACTCTTGATATCACAGTGAAAAAACTAACTTTAAAATTCTGGACTAGAATTCTGAAAATGGACGGCAGCAGGCTACCTTCAATTTGTTTGGCACATTTGTGGGACATTTCAATTTCTTCAAAACAGAATATCGGACTGGTAAAAAGTATAACAGAGCTACTTAATAACACCGGCTTCTCATGACTTGTTGGATGTACAGACTTCAATATTCTACAAAGATACATCCCCTAATTATTAGAACTGCAACCGATCAGCCTTGCAGCTGGATTATGTAAGAATAAGAAAATCAATACTCTACTCTCACTATAAATACTTTCATTAATCACCTACAATGGAATGCTATCTGAATGCCAATATCCCCCTAACCTTAAAGAGAATCATTGTACAAGTAAGAAGCTTTTTTGTAGTACAGAGAATTAATCATGTTTCACTATTGAAAACTAAGACCATAAAATGCACCTTATGCAACGGTGAATTTAGTCTCGATTTTCCACACTACATGTTCTACTGTACGGCAATGGAAGAAGAAAGAGAAATTCTTCGTCAAGAGACCGGCTATAATAGCAATTCGCCTTATGTTTTAATGACAAAAGTCGTAAAATCCAGACCCTTTGCATTCGCTTTTTATAAATACTGGAAATCAGCTCAATCAAAATATTTAGCACAGACACCGGATCCAACTCGATAATTGGTCGAGGTCAATACCCAATATTTGTATATAACTACGATGCTAATTTGTTATTTATTTATTTTGTTCTACAGGGAGAATCCTGTATGGCACGTGTGCCCAATAAAGGCTATTGTTGTTGTTGTTGTTGTATTAAGGTGAAAACAGCAGGTTTGCGCAAAATCACAAACAGGCAGTTCAGCAGACCTACGTATAAGCTTTTAATTAAAAAAATCCATTCAGGTAAGAGTTTCTTACAAAAAAATATATAATTTTATTCGAGCTTTCGGGACCGAGGAGTCCTTCTACAGGAGACATAAGGTTTTTCAATAAAATAATTCTTTGTATTAATATTAAAGTGAAAACATAAAGTTATTCCAGGAATAAGTTTGTTAAAAAAATTAATTCTAAATCTCTAGCCTTCGGGCATGAAAACCCTTCTACAGGAGAAAACATGCTGCAATAAATCACCAATAGAACACAAGTTGAAATATTATCAAATAATATTAAAAAGGTCAATAAATCTCCAGGAGATGAGTTTCTTTTTATTGCCAAGTGTTAGCACTTATTGGCTTGTTTAATTGATATTTAGGGGATTCAAATATATGGAATTATCAAATACTTATTATACATAATTTCATAAGAATGCAGTAGATATAAAAGTTTCGTATTTATTTTCAAAATTCATTCTACAAATTAAGACAAAACTTTTAAAATATATATCAAATAAAAGAACAAAAGAATAAATATAGACGTCTGGGATATAACTAAGGAAACGAGGATTAGCTATTAAGCCGTTGTTATTATTACTGAGATGTACATCTGGTTTCACTATTGTTATTCAGAGGGGATTTCTCTATTTGGATGATTTGGGGCGGGGGGGGGTGGCTCAGGGAATATTATATTATAATAAAAACTAGCTGAATGACGCGGGCCACGCTCGGGTTTTACCCGATTAAATGTTTTATTCAAATACTATTTGTTAAAATTATAAATTAGCGCCGTGGATGTCACTCTTGTGAAACGTCCCGCTCCAAACTTTACATGTACATTAGGTCAGCTGATATTACCTCCCATCTTCACCGCTAGAGGCGCTGCTCGCGAGCGAAAGAGCAAATTTGCAACGCAAATCTGCAAATAACTTGACGAATATTCGAGATAGAGACCTAAAGTTGTAACTAAAGGTTTTTCCAGATTCTACTTTATATAATGTTAAAATTTCAGTCAGATTAGTTACGTATTGTGGACGTGTATAGCCGACAAAAAAACATACATATATACATACACTGACTTTTATACATATAGGGATAATGAAGGCATATCCTGACCAAAACCCATGTGCCTTTTAGATGGTAAAGCGAAATCTAGTAGAACTGAAATCAACTAAACAATAATTTAGCCTGTTCCCTGATATTTTCCAACCCATTTTCTTGATAAATCAAGAAAAGCCATCCACGAGCGCTGTTGGCGCTTGTCAGCGTGGAGCAGGCTGTACCACTGCGACCAAAATATTTCTGAAATGTCTATTCTTCTGTTAATACTACTGTGCTTTCTATATATGATGGATTATATGGTTAGTCTCTGTTATTTATTGGGGATGTTGGAGTAATGGGTTCTTGGTTCTAATAGGAAGAAGGAATGGCCCGTTTCCTTTATATGATGATATATTAATGATTTGCTGTCTTTGTTGTCGATATTTATTTTATGTTCTGATATTCTTATATTCAAATATATGCCAGTTTCACCTATATATTTGGTTTTGTAATCTTTGTATTCTATGGAGTATATGGCATTCTTAATATTTGTAGGATAATTAATGTTATTTGTTATGGGGTTTCTTAGTAACGAATTTATAATGGCAAGGTTGTTGAAAAAAAGGTTTTAATTCTGAATTTATTTATATAACGGGCTATTGATATGGATACTGTTTAATAGGGAATACTGTAAATAGAATTGCAAATTGATTGATTCTAAATTTCAGAGGGGCATCCCCAAATTTATAATCTATTTTCTTTATCATTAATAAATGAAAATGTATTTTTCCCATTGAAGTCGCCATAGTTAGAGAAATATAGAGATAACCCGGGTTCCTGGAGCGCAGAACGCCAACTACCCGGGTTGTACAGTTTACTACTATAACCTGGGGGGTCGGTTGAAGGTTAGTCTAGACCGTTGGTTTTCAACCGCTACGAACCGGGATCGAATCTCGCATTGGACACTTTTTTTCTAATTAAAAATGCTCCAATGGCCCCTCGATTCTTGCAAAAGGCCAACCCCACTAGCAAGTGCAAGTATCCAAATGGGGCTCTGGCATATTTGTAAGTGCAAAGTCGAACTGCTTTTCTCATGTGTAGACATGTGGTGCACTTAAAGTAAAAGCAGTCGCTAACTACCCACTATGAATATCATGGCCTGTTCCACGTGTACCAGGGATAATAAAAAAGCTACTATAGCCTGGCAGGTCTGATCGCATCCTGAGTGGATAGTTCAACAGAACCAGTTAACCAGAAAGTTCCATGCTGAGGTCCAGTCTGGCCATAGATGATTATATCTCGAAATAGTGGAACAGCTGAACAGAAGGTGGCCCACTCTCTATAATTGGCTGGACATTGGAAAATCGTTTTGAAATATTGCCTGATATAGTGTTAATTCTTATACATACACTGCGTGCTTACATCTTATATATTTCATTTATGCCTTACTATCAATATTTAAAGAGAAGCAATGTTCTTCGATGCGTGTATTTATATACATTCAAGAATAAAACTTAAGGAAGTGGAAAATCTTTGATGTCACCGGTTGTCTGTTTTTTTTTTTTTTTTTGAGGCAAAGACAATTTTGTTCACACTTGGTTATCTCGTGTGTCTTTAATAAAGGTCAGTGTAATATCTTTCAGAGTTATTGTCTGAATCCCGATATATATGCTAAAAGATACAACTTCTTTAAATTTTGTCCATGAGTGTATCTCTTTAATTTTCCAATTTGAAATATTGTATAAAGCAATAACGCGCCATTTATATACATTTAAAATGAAATCATTAAAACACGAGTCCTTCTTTTACACATAAATCAAATTTCTACTGTCTTTACTATGATGAAAAATGGTAGATTAAATTGGCGAAACCGCTGGTAGGGTTCACCATTGATGAGCCAAGCCCTCACAATATTTTTCATCGCAGTAAGGACAATAGAAATTTGATTTATGTGTAAAATAAACATTCGTGTCTTAATGTTTTCATTTTATTTGAAATATTGTGTTTGATCAACTACATTTCTAGTTAGCTGTTGCTCTGGTGATAGAAGTGTAGATAAAAAAGTAGTATAATATATTATACAGTTACGAGCGTCATGGCCTCCCTACGGTTTGCTTTTTTTTTTGGAATGGCGCCCTCCTATTGGTCGGCTACGATCACGCCACCTTTGCCCCCCCCATTTCTGTAACTATTGTGTTGGAGCGGGTCGCTCCTTAAATAAATGCATATATTAGTTAATAACCAAATGGAATCCTCTTTTTCTTTTTCCCAGTAAGAGACGCCTACGGAAGCCAACAGTACATAGACAGATAAAGCACATAGGCTATAGTTATTAACTAAAATATTCACTTATTTAAGGCGCCAATTTATAATTGTAACAAATAGTATTTGAATCAAAACATTCAATCGGGTAAAACACGGGCGTTGCCCGGGTCATTCGGCTAGTACTTATATAACCATGATTACTCATAAGTCGAATGGGACACGCAAGGGAAATTACCAATTATCATAAGCATGATTTATAACATTTTATAGTAAATTCTTATATATGCATTTATGGACAAAACTTAAGGAAGTTTTACCTTTTAGCATGTACGGTAGAACCTCCCTGTAAAGAACATCTAATTTCAGAGCCAAAGTGTTCATTAGGGAGAGATGTCCTCTTACCGGAGAGTTACTAAATTGTAAAAATGGTAATTTATAACCTTTTATAGTAAATTTATATATATTCTCATGGACAATACTTATGGAAGTTTTACCTTTTAGCATGTACAGTAGAACCTCCCTGTAAAGGACACCCTAGTTTCAGAGCCAAAGTGTTCATTAGGGAGAGGTGTCCTCTTACCGGAGAGCTGATAAATTGTAAAAATGGTAATTTATAACCTTTTATAGTAAATTTATATATATTCTCAATAACAGAACATAAGGAAATTTTACCTTTTAGCATGTACAGTAGAACTTCCCTGTAAAGGACATCCTAATTTCAGAGGCAAAGTGTCCTACAGGGAGGGGTGTCTTCTTACTGGAGAGTTACTAAATTGTAAAAATGGTATTTTTGCAAATGAAAACTGTCCTTTGTAGAGAGGTGTCCGCTAAAGGGAGGTTCTACTGTATATCGGGATTCAGACAATAACTCTGAAAGATATTACAGTAACCTTTATTGAAGACATAAGAGATAACCAAGTGTGAACAACTTCTGTCTCCTCCAAAAAAAAACAGACGACAACAAATATGAAACTTCCTTAAGTTCTGTCTATAAATGTATATATATAAAGAAATCACTTTTTTATAAATCGAACGATCGTATTTTTAATATAATAATTATAGGAAACAATAACCTTTTTAAATTAATAATATATATGTGTGTATTTTATATGTAGAACATTGTAATTATAAAATGTAGAGAGAGATTAATGTAGTGAGCATCTGTATTCAAACAAAGTTTAAACTGATTCAATAAATTCCTATTTTATACCAGAAATCTTGGTGTGATATAAATTAGAGGTAGTTTGGATTAAATAAACAAAATAAAACAACCACAGAAAGACGAAATAAATATCCGGAATGAATGAATAGGAAATAAATAAAGATGTGGTCCCTTTGTCCTTGTGTCAGTGACAAATGCGACAGAGAGAATAGAGGTGACATGACAACAAGACAAATGTCCCCACCAGAGACTGTCTAGTTCTTCACACTTGTCACACAGAAATACCAAATACCAGAAGAATTAACGTTTAAACTTTTTACAACTGATTTTAATGTTTCAATTATAGGCAGACGACTTTGATCTCTTTATAGTCTTTCAACAAATGTTTAAATGAAAGATTAAGTTTTGAAGAAAGTATTTGTTAAAATATTATATTCAGGTACCTATAGATAAATATAATAGTACCATTTTTAATGAGTAAATGATAATAAAATGTTCATTAATATACAATATTATATCGTTTTGAAATAAAAAAAATAGCATTCTTTATAGAATAAAATATATTATTTCCTATCAAACCATCAAATATATGAATAGGAATCTAACATTCAGTTGTTGAATTGGGATATTTTAAATAAATAAATGATTATTATGAAGATATTACTTAATGAGGAATGGGCACCAGACGAAAATCGTTTATATAATTTGAACAATTCTATGTAACGTACTAGATTGCATAAGTACTTTATAATAGTTCAACCAGGATTTTAAAAAGCCTAAAAGGCGAACGTCCATCATTGACAAAGAAGGAATGGGTAGCAGACGAAAATCGTTCAATTTGAACAATTCTATATGTAACGTACTAGCTTGTAAGGACGAACTAGTTCATCCAGAAAGAAACAAAGGCTTTAAGGCAAACGTCCATCCTTGAAAAAGAAGGAATAGGCACCAGAAGAAAATTATTTATATAATTTGACCAATTCTGTGTAATGTACTAGCTTGTAAGGACAAACTAGTTCATCCAGGATTTTAAAAAGCCTAAAAGGCAAACGTCCATCCTTGACAAAGAAAGAATAAGCAACAGACGAAAATCGTTTATATAATTTGAACTATTCAGTGTAATGTACTAGATTGTAGAGAAGACCTTAAACTAGTTCATACAAGGTTAAACAAAGTCTAAAAGGCAAACGTCCATCATTGATAAAGAAGTAATGGACATTAAGGCAAAATCGTTCAATTTGACCAATTCCGTGTAATGTACTAGCTTGTAAGGACCTTAAACTAGTCCATCCAGGAAGAAACAAAGTCTATAAGGCAAACATCCATCCTTGAAAAAGAGGTAATGATCACCAGACCAAAATCGTTTAAATATATATTTTTTTAACAATTATCTGTAATGCATGTTTACTAGCTTGTAAGGACCTTAAACTAGTTCATACAGGATTTTAAAAAGCCTAAAAGGCAAACGTCCATCCTTGACAAAGAAGTAATGGGCATCAGACGAAAATCATTTATATAATTTTAACAATTCTATGTAATGTAATAACTTGTAAGGACCTTCATCCAGGAAGAAACAACGTCTATAAGGCAAACGTCCATCCTTGACAAATAAGGAATGGGCATTAAGACGAAAATCGTTCAATTTGAACTATTCCGTGTAATGTACTAGGAACTTATATACTAGTTCATCCAGGAAGATACAAAGTCTAAAAGACAAACGTCCATCCTTGACAAAGAAGGCATGGGCAATAGACGAAAGTCGTTTAATTTCAACAATTATATGTAACGTACTATCTTGTAAAGACAAACGAGTTGATTCAGGATTAAAAAACCTAAAAGGCAAACGTCCATCCTTGACAAAGAAGAAATGGGCATCAGACAAAAATCATTTATATCATTTGAACAATTCAGTGTAATGTGTGTGGGTACTAGCTTGTAAGGACCTTAAACTAGTTGATCCAGGATGCAAAGAAGCCTAAAAGGCAAACGTACATCCTTGACAAAGAAGGAGCTGCCTGGAAGCATCGACTGCAGCCTCAATAACCGGGGTCAATATCGTATTTACGCAAAATATCGATCCACTGCTGGGGATATTACGTTGGCCCTACATATCTACTCTGTTAGCTAAAGGTTTGAAACCTCCTTCAGCTATTAAGAATTCTCATCTTTACTTTAATAGTTAAGGAGACATCCAAATCGCTTTTTATATAAATATATAAAAGCACCTGTGAATTCAATCATGCTGAATTTTGTTTTATAGCTCTAATATTGACTAAATTCCGATATTATTTATAAATTTTCTAAAAATTAATTACTTTTATATATTAATTTTTAAGTTCGGATATCCTTTTCAAAATAGTTAATATATAAGAGAAGAGATAATAAAAGATATAATGAAATGTAGATTGATTGTTTTTATATCAGTTTTATACATATAAGTTTAATATATATATAAATATATGTTTTGAAATCGTTTTGAAATATATATATATGTCGTACATTTAAAGCCTAAGTAGTCGCAAATCCTTACTCCGCATAATTAGCAGTATATGAAACAATGTACACTTTGAATTATTATCAACAACAGACCGATACATGGATGATTATGTTATGATTGTGAAGAGAATAAATGTTAAATAAAGAGATCTAAGTAGATGGACCAATCAGCGAGGTCCATCTGTGAACCGCCGGACTCCTCCTTACCTGCTAGCTAGGACGCCAACTTCCTCGCTGGATCAACAGCTGTCTCGGCGCCTGCGCAGATCGATCTGTAGTGTTGTGTGTGAGTCCCATGTCTTACCTGCCTGATGATGATTATCATCTTCTTCTTATCTAGGCGTAGCGCACCATCAATTCTCTCTCTTTCTCTCTACCTTTTAATCAACCTTTGAGCTTATTTATCCGAGCTATGGAACAAGCTGTGGATAGATGAATGCCCTTCATTTCTAGACATTCATCCTTCTTGCCACATTATTGACTCATCCATTGATGAGCTCTACTTATCCCCAGCAGACACCATCTACAAGCTTGATACCCTGATATGATTGAGTGGAGATAAGAAAGAAGAAGAACAAGTTGACCAACCACATCATTGACTGTATTGGGTCATCCATTGATGAGCTCTACTCATCCCCAGCAGACACCATCAACAATCTCTACAAACTTGATACCCTGATATGATATTGAGTGGAGATAAGAAAGAACAACCAGTTAACTAACCACATCATTGAGTGTATTGACTCATCCATTGATGAGTTCTACTCAGCATCCCCAGCAGACACCATCAACAATCTCTACAAACTTGATTCCCTGATATGGTTGAGTGGAGATAAGAAAGAACAACCAGTTAACTAACCACACCATTGACTGTATTGACTCATCCATTGATGAGTTCTACTCAGCATCCCCAGCAGACACCATCAACAATCTCTACAAACTTGATACCCTGATATGATATTGAGTGGAGATAAGAAAGAACAACCAGTTAACTAACCACACCATTGACTGTATTGACTCATCCATTGATTAGATCTACTCATCCTCACAAGACACCATCAACAAGCTCTACAAGCTTGATACCATGATATGATTGAATGGATATAAGAAAGAAGAACAACCAGTTGACCAACCACATCATTAACTGTATTGACTCATCCATTGATGAGATCTACTCATCCTCAGAAGACACCATCAACAAGCTCTACAAGCTTGATACTTTAATATGATTGAGTGGAGATGAGAAATAATAACCAGTTAACTAACCACATCATTGACTGGATTGATTCATCCATTGATGAGCTCGACTTATCCCCAGCAGACACCATCAACAAGTTCTACAAGCTTGATACCCTGATATGATTAAGTGGAGATAAGAAAGAAGAAGATCCTTCTTGCCCATCTCGATTCTTTATTGATTAGTATTTAAACAACTTGATTGATTTTCTGTTGATTTTAAAAGAGTTTCTCTTGTTATTTGTTAATTATATTTGATCTAGAGCAGTAACCAAAAATGTGAAGAGCGATTTCAAGAATAATTAAACAGTAAAATATATTATTGTTCCACAACCACTTTATTAGGTACCGCTCAAAAAGAGCAACATAGTTTATGATATTTACAACAATGAATAATATATGTGAAGGTTATTCACATATTAAACAAAATGTTAACACGGGATTCAATCCCGTTTCATGGCTGTCGGGAATCGAGGGTGTTACCCACTCATCCACTGACTCTTAGTAAAATAAATCGAGGTAATAACACACATGCTAATTTATTTGAAAATAGAAAAATAGAATTCAGGTAAAAAGTTTCTTTTAATTTAGGTTTTGTAATCTTTCGATCAAATTTTCTGTTCTTCAACGGGCAAATACTTTTATTTAAAAAAAAAATTGCTCGAAAGCTTGCAAAACCTAAATTAAAAGAAACTTTTTACCTGAATTATATTTTTCCCTTTTCATATAATTTCTGGGTGACTATTGTTCACATAAAATGGCCCTTTAAGCTAATTATCCTTACACTGTAAAAATATACCATCACAGAGAGAGAGAGACGGTTAAACATACTTTAATGTTCATATAAAATTATATATAATGTAATGCAGAAAAAAAAGAAGGTCTTTTCAGCCGGTGATGTCTTCCTCCATTGGGAGTTGTTTTTTTCTGGTCGACGAGCTCGGCCCAGTTGGTAGAAGGTTTGCCTGTTCCAGGCCCAGGTTGCTCTGTTTCCCCATCAAATGCCGCAGTGGCCTGAGGGGCGCTGATAACATCAGCAAGTCCAGATGGCAATTAGCTTTCAGCCAAGGCCATTGTAGAGTCGGTGGGGAATTCCATAAAAAATTCTAATATTTTTCTTCTCTTCGGAGGCGGTTAAAATGCCAGCAAAGTTTGGGGCAGGAGCGCGCGCCCGTGCATCCTCGCAGCTCAAGTTACCGCTCGAGAGAGAGAGAAAAAAAAAGATGAAGCGCTACATCGCTTATAGTACACAGATAATAAAAAGGATTAATATCATTATAATTTCTTAATAAAACCCTGAAACATCTCTAAAGTTCTGATAGAATGTGACAAAAACAGTTTTTTTTTAAGTATATTATAGTATAATGCATTAGCGCGCCATCTGTTATGAAAATTCGAAACTATTATAGACGCGTATGATTCTTTTAAAAATTAAACAATTTCTACTGCCCTTACTGCAATGGAAAAATTAATGGGAGGGCCTGGCTCATCAGTGGTGAACCCTCCCAGCGGTTTCGCCAGTTTAATCTACCAAAAGTATATACAGCTACATCAGGCTATCTTTCTTTATTTTCTTTCCGAAGTTTCAGTGACTCTCTGGAAAGTAGAATTAGATATTATGGGGGTCGATGGAAGGATGGTCTGAACCGTTGGTTTTTGACCGCTACGACCCGAGATCGAATCCCACATTGGGCATTTTTTTCTAATTTAAGAAAAAAAATGCTCCAATGGCCCCCGATTCTTGAAAAAGTCCAACCCCATCAGCGAGCGCAAGTAACCAAACGAGGCTCTGGCACATTTGTAAGTGCAAAGTCGAACTGCTTTTTCACGTGTGTAGACATGTGGTGCACTTACAGTAAAAGCAGTCGCCAACTACTACCCACCATGATTATCATGGCCTGTACCATGTGTACTTGGGATAAGCAAAAAATAATCCTGTAGAGAAATAAGTCTATAGACATACTATAGACTATATAAGAAAAAAGCTATCAAGTTCGAAAATGTTTCATTTTTATAAATTAAACAATTTTTCTACTGTCCCTACTGCGATAAAAAAAATATTGGAAGGGCTTGGCTCATCAGTGGTGAACCCTCCCAGCGGTTTTAGCCAATTTCATCTACCAGGCCGCTTCTTAGAGCTCTAATACTGTATTGGATCATTCTGCTTATATATACTACACTGAAGGGTGGAATCTCAGAAATGGTTTTCAAAAAATTATGGCTATAAGTTATTAAGGCATTAGTAATATATATACCCTCAAAGACAAAACTCAAGGAAGTGGAAAGTCTTTGATGTTGCCGCTCGTATATTATTTTTTATTTTTTTAAGACAGAGGCAATTTTGTTCACACTTGTTTATCTCACATGCCTTCA
Source organism: Cordylochernes scorpioides (assembly GCA_030710605.1). Lineage (NCBI taxonomy): Eukaryota > Metazoa > Arthropoda > Arachnida > Pseudoscorpiones > Chernetidae > Cordylochernes > Cordylochernes scorpioides. Next base: position 28,788,184 of record CP092884.1, on the reverse strand, counting down.
ATAAAGGTCACTGTAATATTTTTTAGAGTTATTGTCTGAATCCCGATATACATGTTAAAATGTACAACTTTCTTAAGTTTTGTCCATGAGTGTAAATATCTGCATGCAGCAATGCTCTTCCACAAGTAATAAGGACACAGCCAGTAAGGCATAAATTAAACACTAGGCAAAAAACACGCCATCTATATATAAAAATAAAACTCTCAAAATTAAATGTTTCTTTTTGAGTGTTCCCCACTGATGAGCCAAGCTCTCCCAATATTTTTCTTCACAAAAAGACAGTAGAAAGTTTGTTTTATTTACAAAAAGAAATCATTAGAATATATGTGAATTAAAAAATAGGGAAGAAATTTAAATAGAAGTGTTGTCCTTGTTGTACAGTCTGTACTTTAGCAAACCCTCACACAAGATGTCACGAGACATCGTAATAAAAAATAACGTTCCCAAGTATGACACAACAACGTCCAATTTATCAGTAAGCCAGTACTTTATTAACTAGACGTGTTTTATCGTGTCATTATTGTTATTACCCTCTTATTATCATAATAGGCCCTTAACTATTATTATTATAGCTATATATCTTAACTATTATTATCATTGTGTTACCTTGTAACCACTTCTTTCATTATAAAAAATTAATTAATTACCTGTGAATCACCCTTATATTGACTTCAACCGAATATATGGTAGCAAAGTTTTTATAATTTATTAGCAGAGTATCATTTTTGATATTTATATTTTTCTATACTCTGTAAACTTCTCACGTTGCTTATCTTTTGTTTATCATTCATAGTTTGTTCTTGCCTTAAATAAACTGTTGTGTCATCCTGAAGTTTGTCTTCCCTAATTTTCCACGTGGCGATATATTGTTAGGACTCTATTCAGCCGTCGTTGTTTGCGTACAAGGCTTCTAAATAACAAGGAGGGTTCTATGTAGATAGAGCTTAGCGTGACGTACTTTATTACCTGTAGCTGCTAGTGGATTTATGGATTAGGTACATGGGGTCGGTGGAAAAATGGTCTAAACCGTTGGTTTTCGACCACTACGACCAGAGTTCGATTCCCGCATTGATCACTTTTTTTAATGCTCTAATGACTCCCGATTCTTGCAAAGGTCTAACCCCACCAGTGAGTGCAAGTAACCAAACGGGGCTCTGGCACATTTGTAAATGCAAAAGTCGAACTGCTTTTCACGTGTGTAGACATGTGGTGCACTTACAGTAAAAGCAGTCGAATATTTCTACCCACCATGATTATCATGGCCTGTACCAAGTGTACAAGGGATGAGCAAAAAAGGATTAAATACATTTGTCTCCAATGTCCGTCACCAGAAGGATCTTCCTCGCCAACAGCCGTCCAGTTCGGGCAAACTTCTCTGGCACTATCTTTCAGGATCATCCACACGGCCACACTCCCGGAGACCAACTGGCCGTTTCTTCTCTCACCGCTGATATCACCTCCCCATACTGGAATACCTTCTTAGAGGAATTCTACCAATTTTGTCCGACAATTTGTCACCATGGTTGAGACATCAGTCCATCATTATACGTCAGAAACATCAGTCAAAACAGTGGAAGCCGGTGGTTCAGCGCCAAAGAAAGCGAAGTCAATCGTATTTGCCTGAAAGATCATGGCCAGTGAGTTTTGGGATGTCAAATGGATCCTGTTAATTGATTACCTTGAAAAAGGAAGAACTATTACAGGTGAATATTACTCTAACCTTCTTGATCAGCTGGATGTCAAAATTCATCAGAAGAAGCCTGGCTTGGGGAGGGAAAAAAACATCTTTCACCAGAATAACGCACCTGCTCACAAAAGTGTGTTGGCAATGGGAAAACTACGGGATTTGAGGAACGATTTGCTCAGCCATCCTCCCTATTCTCTTGATTTGGCACCGTCAGACTTCTATCTCTTCCCACATCTAAAGAAATTTGTTTCTAGAAAGCGCTTCGCGTCCAATGAAGAAGTTGAGAGGGCTGTAGATGAATAACAGCCTTCCAGCTCTCATTTCCAGGAAGGAATACTGATATTGGAGAAAGCATGACTAAGATTATTTAGAAAGTCGAATGTTTTTTAAACCTGATTATCAGAGTTTTTCAATGTTATGCCGAGAGTAAAGTGAGAGTAAAAAAAAAATAGAATTTATATATGACGATATATATTTTAAGAAAAAAACATCTCCTTATCGTGCAACTGAAAGTTGCTGATGGCTTGCGCCATCTATCGGAATAAATATCAACTATTATCGTTGATTTCTAATTATTCCAGAATTGGCCAAATACCCATTCTTGATTAATCAAGAAAAGCTAACCACGGACGCGTTTCGGGCTGTTGGCCCTCATCAGCGTGGTATGTACTATTTTTGCACATTGTGTAGCGTTCTCACGCAATTCTGGCCTTAACTACCCGTTTCATGATTTTTCAGGATGCCTTAATGACCAATTATTTTGGTCGTTGAGGTACAGCTTGTACCACGCTGATGAGGGCCAACAGCCCGAAACGCGTCCGTGGTTAGCTTTTCTTGATTAATCAAGAATGGGTATTTGGCCAATTCTGGAATAATTAGAAATCAACGAGAATAGTTGATATTTATTCCGATAGATGGCGCAAGCCATCAGCAACTTTCAGTTGCACGATAAGGAGATGCCTTTTTCTTAATTTATGCACCTTATCCCAGTACAATATTACATTTGTACTATTTTTGCACGTTATATATTTTGTTTAATCAGTAAAAGCAGTAGCCTTCTTCTACCCACCATGATTATCATGGCCTGTACCACGTGTAGTAGGGATAAGCAATATATATATTGTTGCACCAAGTAGAAGCTTTTCAGGGTCGTCGACCTTGGTTTCTTCCTTCTTGGTGTTATACCCGTTTCCCGAGCGGGTTTCCATATTAAAAGTAAATAAATAAAATTAAATAAAAATAAATTACCTTTTAAAGTTATTGTGTTTATTTATTCTTGTCTTCCTCGTAGGTTGCGATCCGCAGTCTTCGTCTAGGTCCTCTCCCGCTCCAATAAGCAATAAAGATATATGTACAATAAATATTACAAAAGGAGTGAAACTATAAAAAGGAATGATCATAATCTAAATATTCTGTTTTAAATAAATATTAAATATCATAGAATATTTTGAATAAATGTAAGGCGCATTAAAATTGATGTAACACTTCCCCCTCTCCAGAGGTTGTCACGTCCTCGTGAATGACCTCATCCATTCTCTCATAATAAGGCTTGATTCTTGAAACATGAACTATCAGAGGGTCTTGGCCCGGATTATCTTTCGGTTCTATTAGATAATTGACGCTAGACATATTTTTTAATATTCTATATGGACCAAAATATTTTCTCAGAAGTTTCTCACACTTTCCTATTTTCCTAATTGGCGTCCAAACTGCTACTAATTCTCCTGGTTCGTAGCTTCTTTCCATGTGTTTCTTGTCATAGTTCTTTTTCATTCTTTCTTGAGTCTTTATTGTGTTGTTAATAACTAATTTTCTTGTTCTGTCTATTTTGTCTAAGTGATGTTTTATGTATTCATCATAATCATCCTTGTCAATGTCCACCGAGATATTCCTGTCGTCCAAAAGAGACGTGGGTTCTCTTCCAAACATCAGGAAGAAGGGAGAATATCCTGTGGTTTACTGAATTGTAGTATTGTAAGCGTGAGTGATGAACGGGAGTATTTCGTCCCAATTCTTCTGATCGGTGTTCACATACATACTGAGCATATTGATCAATGTTCTATTTAACCGTTCTGTCAATCCATTAGTCTGGGGATGATAGCTCGTTGTGAAACAATGTTTAATCTTGCACATTTTCATCACCTCTTCCATTAAATTACTGGTAAATTGAGAGCCCCTGTCACTAATAAGATATTGTGGGGCTCCGTGCCGGAGAAAAATATCCTCTACTAGAAATTTTGAAACTTTTTTCACTGTTGCTTCCGAGACTGCTTTTGTTTCTGCATATCTAGTGTAGTAGTCCGTCAGCACGATTATCCATTTTTTCCTGTTTTTCCTAGATGGCAATGGACCAACAAAGTCAATTCCAATTCTTTCGAAAGGAAATTTGGCTGGGGGAATGGGCTGTAGTAGTCCAGAAGGTAATTGGTTAGAGCCTTTTCTACTTTGGCAAAGGTGACACGTCTTAACGAATTCTGAGACATCCTTTAGCATGGATGGCCAAAAGTATTTACTCTTTATTCGGTACATGGTTCTGGCGACACCCAGATGGCCATTCGACATATGATTGTGATATTCTTTCATAATTTCTCTATTTTTCTTCTCTGGAATCACAAGCAACCACGCCCTGCCTTCAGGGTTCGGGTTTTTCTTAAAGAGGCATCCATCTTCTACTTTAAAGTTTTGCGCAATTGATCGCCTGCTTCCATTAAGGTTTTTCTTAACACTTTCGATAAACTTATCCTCTTCGTCTGTTATTTGATTTAAAAATAGCCTTTCAAAATCCTCATCCCAATCAGTTTCTGGTAAGGGTCCCCTAGATAAGCCATCAGCGTCCAGATGCTTCTTTCCTGATTTATGTATTATATCGAAGTCATATTCTTGAATTTTTAATGCCCATCTTGCCAATCGACCTGTTGGATCCTTCAAGTTTTTGAGCCAGCATAAGGCGTGATGGTCTGTTACTATTTTAAAGTGTCTTCTATAAAGGTAGAGCCGTAATTTTGACATTGACCAGACAACGGCCAGACATTCTTTTTCAGTTGTTGAATAATTTTGCTCCGCTTAGGGTACGACTCAAATATGAGATCACCATCTCTTCACCACCGATGTCTTGGACAAGTGTTGCACCTATGCCGATGTTGGACGCATCAGTATGAACATAAGTAGGCGCATTTGGATTGAAGTGACCTAAAATTGGTGGACTTAATAGTGCTGTTTTTAGGGTTTGAAACGCTTCCTCTTGTCGTTCTGTCCAGGTAAATGATGCACTTTTTTTATAAGGTTGGTTAAAGGGTCAGCAATTTTTGAGAAATCTTTGATAAATTTTCTATAAAAAATATGCGCACATTCCCAAAAAGGATTGTACTTCTTTGACCTTTTTGGGCCGAGGAAAATTTCTGACAGCTTTGATGTTATGTTCCGCGGGTTTTATACCATGTTTGCTCGTTATATAACCGAGAATCTCCAATTCTTCAAAAGCAAATCGGTATTTTTTGTCGTTTAACCTTAAATTAGATTCACGAGAACATCTAAAAACAGCTTCAGGTCTTTTGAGGTGCGTTGGAAAATCCGTGCTATATATGATAACATCATCCAGATAACACAAACAAATTTGCCATCTCAGATTTCCAAGCATATTCTCCATATTTCTCTCAAAAGTAGCAGGCGCGTTACGAAGTCCAAAAGGCATCACGTTGAATTCATATAATCCATGCGCTGTAGTGAAAGCTGTTTCTCTTTGTCTCTTTCTTCGACTTCAACTTGCCAATATACAGATCTGAGGTCTATTGCTGAGAAGTATGTAGATCCTTGGAGAGTATCCATAACTTCGTCTATTCTAGGGATCGGATAGACATCTTTTACTGTCATCAGAATTTAAAACGCTTATGGAGATATTTATCTTAATTTTGATCTTCTCAAGCTTTCGGGCTTGTCTGTCCTTCTACAGGAGAAACAATATATAACGAAAATATAACGCCGCCTGATACTAAGACTATTATGATTCTATATACATCTAATATATATATATATATATGAAATAATGTTGAAGTCCTGGTAGCTCTTGTTGTACTGTGTTGACCGAGAGGAACAGTCAGGATGTAGAGTTTTCCAGTACCTCTCTGCACCTTGGAAGACCTTTAAAAGTTCTCACAAAATACAGGTAGTCGTGGTCGAGGCAGAGTGGAAAGCTGGGGATATCCACACAAAAAACGAAGACACAGTTGCACTAAGAAAGTTCCGTTAACAGATAAAAGCTGAGCTAGAAGCGCAAGATGGAGATAGACGAGTTCTTCCTAACTACATGTTGGATGAGATCGACATAACATACGACCGACGCGGCTTGCACTAAGGGTGAACTAAACTAAACTGAACTGAGCTGTCAAGTCACTGTAAGGTGATGTATTTATAGGTTAAAGACGGGGCGACCTTATGTGACAGGGGCGTTTCTGAAAAAAGGGGGCCTTGGCATGTCCAGGTGTGAGAGGGGTCTCTGCATTCCACCACATGTGAAAGTGTGGGTGGCCTTGTTTGTGGGAATTGTAAATCGACCTGATTTATGACTTCCATCTTTAGACTTTGTTGTTTTGGCAATACTATGCTCGATCTCTGCTTTAGCTCAACTCTTAAATCTATTACAGATTTTATTTATTTATCCACTTTGTACAAATTACATTACATATGGCGATGCAATGACACAGATTAATCATGCGCATAATTATTTATAGATGTGTTTCTATATACAACATGATAATCTTGTTATAAGTTATCTACACAATATGAGGTTGTTGTTTTAAATTACCATATATATATAACAATAAATAGTTGTTTAGGTTTATGGTTTATTTTGTATTAAAATTATCTTCATTATTTTGATTATTTAAATTCAAATTATGAAATTTGTAAATTGTTATTATTTAGTAGAGAGAGAGAGAAAAAAAAAATCCTTTACTCCTAACACATCATCCAGTTAAGATATATAATAACAATTTACAAATTTTATAATTTGAATTTAAATAATCAAAATAATGAAGATAATTTTAATACAAAACTAAACCATAAAACTAGACAACTATTTATTGTTATAATTAATTTAGATTTAGCTTGCTAATCTAATCAAATCTATTTGATATGAGTTATCATTCTTATCAGTTTGCTCCTTGAGTTTTAAATGTGGAATCACTGTTATATTTTTGTTATATAGTTTTTACACTATATATATATATATATATATATATAATAATAAATAGTTATTTAATTTTATAGTCCAGTTTTGTATTAAGATTATCTTCACTATTATGATCATTTAAATTCAAATTATAAAATTTGTAAAATGTTATTAATTTGTAGATAGAGAGAGAAAAAAAAATCCTTTACTTCTAATACATCATCAAGTTAATTATATATTTATAATTAATAACAATAAAAATTAACAAAGTAACGTCTTTTGCATCGGCTTTTACACGTCATTTAGACATACTCTAATCCTATATATAGAATAATCGAAGGGAGAATATATATAATAGTTAGAAAAAAGAGAGAAAGACAGAACCATGCACTTTTAATCAAACTAATAATAAGGAAAAAAAAATTTTGTAAAGAAGGTAGATAAGATTGTTAGTATTTTTATATATATTTTTATAATTTTATATTTTATCCTTTTTTTTTTTTAAGATTTTTTAAGGTTTTTTTTATTTTATAATATGATTATAAATAGTTGTATTTAGTAATATATCTATAGTATGAATTAACATTTGTTATAAGTTTGGATATTATGTTTTGAAACCCTAATGGTAGACCAGACATACACAAAAAACTTTAAATTGAAATAAATTGGAAAAAGAGATCTGCTGGACCGGGGATCTTCAGATAAAAGCCCAACGACATTTCACCCCTTCTTTATTATGTCATAGATCTCTTTTAAACCGGATTTTATGTGTTAATATTAAGTTGTTTCAGTAAAATATTTAAATGAACATATATAACAGATACAAGTGTTACCAAATTCAAACTGTAAACCTACCTCGACCGCGGCGTCCTCCATTGTGAATATCTATTTCTGGCTGACACATGTTGCGGGGGGGGACATTTCAAATTTAGACCATTTATTCAGAAATTTTTGAACAACAAGAAAATTAAAGAAGAAAGGAAAAATAGTTTAGGGAAGAAAGCTGAATTTCATAATCTTTACAGCTAGTTATATCGAAATAACTGATTCAACACTTATTCATCTTTTAATATTCCTTTAAAAAGGCAAATTATAAGAGTTTAATAAAGCTATTAATTGTGCAAATTCACCTTTATTTAACCTCCATTTTCCTCCCCAGAAATTGGAGATTAAACAAAATGAACTATATACTATAACACTTTAAAAATCTTGTGAAAAAATCTTTTAATCAGTTATTTAATCAAAGTTTAATTAACTGTTAAAGATTATAAATTTGTATTAGTTATTATTAAGAGAAATTATAGAAAGTTAATTTCATAAATGGATATTTCCATTTATTTTTTTTTTAATATTTTATAATTGATATACTGTTGAAATATTTTACTTGTCTGATACTAAATTTGTTTTTAATAAATTCCATGTTTAAATTTTTAACATCTTCTATGAAATTATCTAATATATTATTTATTCTATAAAATCTTAGAAACTGACCATAATATATACCCTTACAGCAATTTAATGATATATTAGAATTCATATTACAGTATTTTATAATATTGAAATTATAATTACTCTTTTTATTATAAACTCTAACAGCACTATTTGTAAGGTCTATATTCAAGTCTAAAAAGTTAACTTTTTTGTTTCTATAAATTTTTTCATTGTTCTTAAGTTTCAAGTATTTAGGATATATTTCAGGTATTAATTTTTTAAACTGTGGATTATTAAATATTATTATGTCATCTACATATCGGAATATTTGCCAATTAATATTATTTTGTAGAAAGTATTCTCTTTCATACCAGAACAATATTAGATTGGCTAATAAAGGACTAGAAGAAGTTCCCATGGGAATGCCTTCTGATTGAATATATATTTTATTTTTAAATTCTATATAGTTAAAATTTAAAAATGTTTCCAGTAGAGTTTTTGCTGTTTTAAGATCTAATTTAATTGTTTTATATCTGTTATGAATAATTTTAATGTAGAAAGTTTTGTCATTAATGAATTCATTAAATAAATTGGTTATTTTATTATTTAGATCTATTAAATTTATTTTAGAATATAGGTCCTCAAAGTCAAATGTGTGTACTGTTTCAATGTTTGTCCAATTGTTCATTAAATAATTAATGATTTTTTTATTTGAGTCGATAAATTTATAATTATATTTATTAGTTAATTTATTTATAATAAATTGTAGTGTTGAAGCTAATTGTATATCAATATTTTTTATGACTGAATTTATACCAGATGTGATTGTTCTGAAAGAAATAGGTTTTTTGTGTAGTTTAGGAATTATATAGAACTTTGGTATGTTTGGATTTTTGTGGTTATTATAAATTTTTAGTGAATTTTCAACGTTTTTGATGTCTTTTTTGATTTTTGTGGCTGTAGTTCTAGCAAAAGTGTATTTATGATTATTATCAATTTCCTTTTTTAGTATATCGTGGTATAGATTTTTACAAATTAAAGATAAGTTATTGGAACATTTATCTATAGGAGTGATAATATAGTCCTTCTGTAAATTAATTATATTTTCTTTAAAAGAAGGAATGTCTGAATTAGGTTTTGTGTATTTAAGTGTATTATAATAATAATTTATAATTTCCTTTTTAATATTATGTTTCCATTCCAGAAAAGTAAATTCTGGAATACTGTATTTTATACTAGTTTTATTTATGAAAATATCTATATCTTTTAATATAGATTTAATTGTATTATTATAATTGTGTTTAATTTGAGGTATATATTTATACCCTTTATTTAAAATTTCCTGATATTCTGGATTTAAAAAAGAAAAATTGTAGTTAATATATGACCTGAGAACTTATATTTATCAATATAGTTGTTGCAATTACATTTAATTTTTTTAAAATTTGCCAAATTATTAATAAATTGATTATAATTGCAAACTAAATTACCTATATTTTTGTTGTATCTCCAGATTGTTTTGAAATTTAAATTTTTTATAGGGAAAAGATTATTGATGATTTGGTTATTAAAAATATCATTAAATTTAATATGATTAAATAAATTGTTATTAAATTTAATGATAATATTAATGTTATTAGTAGCTTGTTTAATTTTTCTGTATTTAAAGATGTCGTGTGTGATATCTATTAATCTGTTAGTCAGATTATGAATTTTAATATATTCTATGAGTTTGATAAATTTATTATTATTTAGTTTAAATAATGTTTTAATAAATTTATCGACGAAGTTGTTAGTGTACATTTGTTTTGGGTCCAGTAATTCTTCAAATTCAATGTAACCTAATTTATTGGTAGTTTTACCTCTAGTTTTATTAGGTTTAGTTTTAAATTCATTTTTTTTTTGTATTTGCAGCTGATTTCATAGGTTGAAATTTCTTCTGTTTGTGGTTTGTATGTGTAGTTTAATTCGTCGTTAAGTCCATAAGGGTATAATGTGTTGTGTTTATAAATGTAGTTGTTTTCTAATAATAGTCGTTGTTTTTTGTTTTGACATATGTCTAGTATTTCTATCTTAAAGTTGTTAAAAGTATGTAATTGATTGTGTTCTTTCATATATATATTACCAATTGATTTTTTAGCGTGGTTTCTATGTAGGTTTATTCGTATATTTAATGGATTACAAGTTTGTCCTATATATGATAGTTGACAAATTTGGCATGTTAATTTATAAATAGTATTCACTAATTTACAACTAGTTGTTTGAAAAGTGTCATGGTTCTTAAGAGAGGGACAAGTTTGACAATTTTTTCTTAGGCAATTCTTAGCGAGTTTAAATTAACATAAAAGAGGTGCTAACACTAATATGTTTGTAGTTTTTTTTAGTTTTTTTAGTTTGTTATTCTTATGAATTTTTAAATATATTTTTCTTAATTGTTTTTGTGGTGATAAAATTTGTAATAAATTGAATAATTAATCTATAAATATATAGATATTACTGTTTGTTATCTGTTATATTTTTAAGAATAACTAATAAAAAACATCTTTAAACTAACTAAACACTGAAAAAAACAAAAGTTCTGAAGTTATTTTTTCTAATATTACTTTTATAATTTACTTTTTAATAATCAAACAATGAAAGATAATTAAAATTTGTATGAAGATTTATTTATATTAGAATATCTAATATAATTTAATTTGTATATTATGTTATATATAAAAAATATATCATAGAGCAAGCTCATATGAATTAATATAGTGTAGAAACTATATAACAAAATTATAACAGTGATTCTACTTTTAAAACTTAAGGAGCAAACTGATAATAATGATAACTTATATCAATTAGAATTTGATTAGATTAGCAAGCTAAATCTAAATTAATTATAATAATAAATAGTTATTTAATTTTATAGTCCAGTTTTGTATTAAGATTATCTTCACTATTATGATCATTTAAATTCAAATTATAAAATTTGTAAAATGTTATTAATTTGTAGATAGAGAGAGAAAAAAAAATCCTTTACTTCTAATACATCATCAAGTTAATTATATATTTATAATTAATAACAATAAAAATTAACAAAGTAACGTCTTTTGCATCGGCTTTTACACGTCATTTAGACATACTCTAATCCTATATATAGAATAATCGAAGTGAGAATATATATAATAGTTAGAAAAAAGAGAGAAAGACAGAACCATGCACTTTTAATCAAACTAATAATAAGGAAAAAAAAAATTTTGTAAAGAAGGTAGATAAGATTGTTAGTATATATATATATTTTTTTATAATTTTATATTTTATCCTTTTTTTTTAAAAGATTTTTTAAGGTTTTTTTTATTTTATAATATGATTATAAATAGTTGTATTTAGTAATATATCTATAGTATGAATTAACATTTGTTATAAGTTTGGATATTATGTTTTGAAACCCTAATGGTAGACCAGACATACACAAAAAACTTTAAATTGAAATAAATTGGAAAAAGAGATCTGCTGGACCGGGGATCTTCAGATAAAAGCCCAACGACATTTCACCCCTTCTTTATTATGTCATAGATCTCTTTTAAACCGGATTTTATGTGTTAATATTAAGTTGTTTCAGTAAAATATTTAAATGAACATATATAACAGATACAAGTGTTACCAAATTCAAACTGTAAACCTACCTCGACCGCGGCGTCCTCCATTGTGAATATCTATTTCTGGCTGACACATGTTGCGGGGGGGGACATTTCAAATTTAGACCATTTATTCAGAAATTTTTGAACAACAAGAAAATTAAAGAAGAAAGGAAAAATAGTTTAGGGAAGAAAGCTGAATTTCATAATCTTTACAGCTAGTTATATCAAAATAACTGATTCAACACTTATTCATCTTTTAATATTCCTTTAAAAAGGCAAATTATAGGAGTTTAATAAAGCTATTAATTGTGCAAATTCACCTTTATTTAACCTCCATTTTCCTCCCCAGAAATTGGAGATTAAACAAAATGAACTATATACTATAACACTTTAAAAATCTTTTAATCAGTTATTTAATCAAAGTTTAATTAACTGTTAAAGATTATAAATTTGTATTAGTTATTATTAAGAGAAATTATAGAAAGTTAATTTCATAAATGGATATTTCCATTTATTTTTTTTTAATATTTTATAATTGATATACTGTTGAAATATTTTACTTGTCTGATACTAAATTTGTTTTTAATAAATTCCATGTTTAAATTTTTAACATCTTCTATGAAATTATCTAATATATTATTTATTCTATAAAATCTTAGAAACTGACCATAATATATACCCTTACAGCAATTTAATGATATATTAGAATTCATATTACAGTATTTTATAATATTGAAATTATAATTACTCTTTTTATTATAAACTCTAACAGCACTATTTGTAAGGTCTATATTCAAGTCTAAAAAGTTAACTTTTTTGTTTCTATAAATTTTTTCATTGTTCTTAAGTTTCAAGTATTTAGGATATATTTCAGGTATTAATTTTTTAAACTGTGGATTATTAAATATTATTATGTCATCTACATATCGGAATATTTGCCAATTAATATTATTTTGTAGAAAGTATTCTCTTTCATACCAGAACAATATTAGATTGGCTAATAAAGGACTAGAAGAAGTTCCCATGGGAACGCCTTCTGATTGAATATATATTTTATTTTTAAATTCTATATAGTTAAAATTTAAAAATGTTTCCAGTAGAGTTTTTGCTGTTTTAAGATCTAATTTAATTGTTTTATATCTGTTATGAATAATTTTAATGTAGAAAGTTTTGTCATTAATGAATTCATTAAATAAATTGGTTATTTTATTATTTAGATCTCTTAAATTTATTTTAGAATATAGGTCCTCAAAGTCAAATGTGTGTACTGTTTCAATGTTTGTCCAATTGTTCATTAAATAATTAATGATTTTTTTATTTGAGTCGATAAATTTATAATTATATTTATTAGTTAATTTATTTATAATAAATTGTAGTGTTGAAGCTAATTGTATATCAATATTTTTTATGACTGAATTTATACCAGATGTGATTGTTCTGAAAGAAATAGGTTTTTCGTGTAGTTTAGGAATTATATAGAACTTTGGTATGTTTGGATTTTTGTGGTTATTATAAATTTTTAGTGAATTTTCAACGTTTTTGATGTCTTTTTTGATTTTTGTGGCTGTAGTTCTAGCAAAAGTGTATTTATGATTATTATCAATTTCCTTTTTTAGTATATCGTGGTATAGATTTTTACAAATTAAAGATAAGTTATTGGAACATTTATCTATAGGAGTGATAATATAGTCCTTCTGTAAATTAATTATATTTTCTTTAAAAGAAGGAATGTCTGAATTAGGTTTTGTGTATTTAAGTGTATTATAATAATAATTTATAATTTCCTTTTTAATATTATGTTTCCATTCCAGAAAAGTAAATTCTGGAATACTGTATTTTATACTAGTTTTATTTATGAAAATATCTATATCTTTTAATATAGATTTAATTGTATTATTATAATTGTGTTTAATTTGAGGTATATATTTATACCCTTTATTTAAAATTTCCTGATATTCTGGATTTAAAAAAGAAAAATTGCTAGTTAATATATGACCTGAGAACTTATATTTATCAATATAGTTGTTGCAATTACATTTAATTTTTTTAAAATTTGCCAAATTATTAATAAATTGATTATAATTGCAAACTAAATTACCTATATTTTTGTTGTATCTCCAGATTGTTTTGAAATTTAAATTTTTTATAGGGAAAAGATTATTGATGATTTGGTTATTAAAAATATCATTAAATTTAATATGATTAAATAAATTGTTATTAAATTTAATGATAATATTAATGTTATTAGTAGCTTGTTTAATTTTTCTGTATTTAAAGATGTCGTGTGTGATATCTATTAATCTGTTAGTCAGATTATGAATTTTAATATATTCTATGAGTTTGATAAATTTATTATTATTTAGTTTAAATAATGTTTTAATAAATTTATCGACGAAGTTGTTAGTGTACATTTGTTTTGGGTCCAGTAATTCTTCAAATTCAATGTAACCTAATTTATTGGTAGTTTTACCTCTAGTTTTATTAGGTTTAGTTTTAAATTCATTTTTTTTTTGTATTTGCAGCTGATTTCATAGGTTGAAATTTCTTCTGTTTGTGGTTTGTATGTGTAGTTTAATTCGTCGTTAAGTCCATAAGGGTATAATGTGTTGTGTTTATAAATGTAGTTGTTTTCTAATAATAGTCGTTGTTTTTTGTTTTGACATATGTCTAGTATTTCTATCTTAAAGTTGTTAAAAGTATGTAATTGATTGTGTTCTTTCATATATATATTACCAATTGATTTTTTAGCGTGGTTTCTATGTAGGTTTATTCGTATATTTAATGGATTACAAGTTTGTCCTATATATGATAGTTGACAAATTTGGCATGTTAATTTATAAATAGTATTCACTAATTTACAACTAGTTGTTTGAAAAGTGTCATGGTTCTTAAGAGAGGGACAAGTTTGACAATTTTTTCTTAGGCAATTCTTAGCGAGTTTAAATTAACATAAAAGAGGTGCTAACACTAATATGTTTGTAGTTTTTTTTAGTTTTTTTAGTTTGTTATTCTTATGAATTTTTAAATATATTTTTCTTAATTGTTTTTGTGGTGATAAAATTTGTAATAAATTGAATAATTAATCTATAAATATATAGATATTACTGTTTGTTATCTGTTATATTTTTAAGAATAACTAATAAAAAAACATCTTTAAACTAACTAAACACTGAAAAAAACAAAAGTTCTGAAGTTATTTTTTCTAATATTACTTTTATAATTTACTTTTTAATAATCAAACAATGAAAGATAATTAAAATTTGTATGAAGATTTATTTATATTAGAATATCTAATATAATTTAATTTGTATATTATGTTATATATAAAAAATATATCATAGAGCAAGCTCATATGAATTAATATAGTGTAGAAACTATATAACAAAATTATAACAGTGATTCTACTTTTAAAACTTAAGGAGCAAACTGATAATAATGATAACTTATATCAATTAGAATTTGATTAGATTAGCAAGCTAAATCTAAATTAATTATAATAATAAATAGTTATTTAATTTTATAGTCCAGTTTTGTATTAAGATTATCTTCACTATTATGATCATTTAAATTCAAATTATAAAATTTGTAAAATGTTATTAATTTGTAGATAGAGAGAGAAAAAAAAATCCTTTACTTCTAATACATCATCAAGTTAATTATATATTTATAATTAATAACAATAAAAATTAACAAAGTAACGTCTTTTGCATCGGCTTTTACACGTCATTTAGACATACTCTAATCCTATATATAGAATAATCGAAGTGAGAATATATATAATAGTTAGAAAAAAGAGAGAAAGACAGAACCATGCACTTTTAATCAAACTAATAATAAGGAAAAAAAAATTTTGTAAAGAAGGTAGATAAGATTGTTAGTATATATATATATATTTTTATAATTTTATATTTTATCCTTTTTTTTTTTTTTTAAGATTTTTTAAGGTTTTTTTTATTTTATAATATGATTATAAATAGTTGTATTTAGTAATATATCTATAGTATGAATTAACATTTGTTATAAGTTTGGATATTATGTTTTGAAACCCTAATGGTAGACCAGACATACACAAAAAACTTTAAATTGAAATAAATTGGAAAAAGAGATCTGCTGGACCGGGGATCTTCAGATAAAAGCCCAACGACATTTCACCCCTTCTTTATTATGTCATAGATCTCTTTTAAACCGGATTTTATGTGTTAATATTAAGTTGTTTCAGTAAAATATTTAAATGAACATATATAACAGATACAAGTGTTACCAAATTCAAACTGTAAACCTACCTCGACCGCGGCGTCCTCCATTGTGAATATCTATTTCTGGCTGACACATGTTGCGGGGGGGGACATTTCAAATTTAGACCATTTATTCAGAATTTTTTGAACAACAAGAAAATTAAAGAAGAAAGGAAAAATAGTTTAGGGAAGAAAGCTGAATTTCATAATCTTTATAGCTAGTTATATCAAAATAACTGATTCAACACTTATTCATCTTTTAATATTCCTTTAAAAAGGCAAATTATAAGAGTTTAATAAAGCTATTAATTGTGCAAATTCACCTTTATTTAACCTCCATTTTCCTCCCCAGAAATTGGAGATTAAACAAAATGAACTATATACTATAACACTTTAAAAATCTTGTGAAAAAATCTTTTAATCAGTTATTCAATCAAAGTTTAATTAACTGTTAAAGATTATAAATTTGTATTAGTTATTATTAAGAGAAATTATAGAAAGTTGATTTCATAAATGGATATTTCCATTTATTTTTTTTTTTCAATATTTTATAATTGATATACTGTTGAAATATTTTACTTGTCTGATACTAAATTTGTTTTTAATAAATTCCATGTTTAAATTTTTAACATCTTCTATGAAATTATCTAATATATTATTTATTCTATAAAATCTTAGAAACTGACCATAATATATACCCTTACAGCAATTTAATGATATATTAGAATTCATATTACAGTATTTTATAATATTGAAATTATAATTACTCTTTTTATTATAAACTCTAACAGCACTATTTGTAAGGTCTATATTCAAGTCTAAAAAGTTAACTTTTTTGTTTCTATAAATTTTTTCATTGTTCTTAAGTTTCAAGTATTTAGGATATATTTCAGGTATTAATTTTTTAAACTGTGGATTATTAAATATTATTATGTCATCTACATATCGGAATATTTGCCAATTAATATTATTTTGTAGAAAGTATTCTCTTTCATACCAGAACAATATTAGATTGGCTAATAAAGGACTAGAAGAAGTTCCCATGGGAACGCCTTCTGATTGAATATATATTTTATTTTTAAATTCTATATAGTTAAAATTTAAAAATGTTTCCAGTAGAGTTTTTGCTGTTTTAAGATCTAATTTAATTGTTTTATATCTGTTATGAATAATTTTAATGTAGAAAGTTTTGTCATTAATGAATTCATTAAATAAATTGGTTATTTTATTATTTAGATCTCTTAAATATTTATAATAACCACAAAAATCCAAACATACCAAAGTTCTATATAATTCCTAAACTACACAAAAAACCTATTTCTTTCAGAACAATCACATCTGGTATAAATTCAGTCATAAAAAATATTGATATACAATTAGCTTCAACACTACAATTTATTATAAATAAATTAACTAATAAATATAATTATAAATTTATCGACTCAAATAAAAAAATCATTAATTATTTAATGAACAATTGGACAAACATTGAAACAGTACACACATTTGACTTTGAGGACCTATATTCTAAAATAAATTTAAGAGATCTAAATAATAAAATAACCAATTTATTTAATGAATTCATTAATGACAAAACTTTCTACATTAAAATTATTCATAACAGATATAAAACAATTAAATTAGATCTTAAAACAGCAAAAACTCTACTGGAAACATTTTTAAATTTTAACTATATAGAATTTAAAAATAAAATATATATTCAATCAGAAGGCGTTCCCATGGGAACTTCTTCTAGTCCTTTATTAGCCAATCTAATATTGTTCTGGTATGAAAGAGAATACTTTCTACAAAATAATATTAATTGGCAAATATTCCGATATGTAGATGACATAATAATATTTAATAATCCACAGTTTAAAAAATTAATACCTGAAATATATCCTAAATACTTGAAACTTAAGAACAATGAAAAAATTTATAGAAACAAAAAAGTTAACTTTTTAGACTTGAATATAGACCTTACAAATAGTGCTGTTAGAGTTTATAATAAAAAGAGTAATTATAATTTCAATATTATAAAATACTGTAATATGAATTCTAATATATCATTAAATTGCTGTAAGGGTATATATTATGGTCAGTTTCTAAGATTTTATAGAATAAATAATATATTAGATAATTTCATAGAAGATGTTAAAAATTTAAACATGGAATTTATTAAAAACAAATTTAGTATCAGACAAGTAAAATATTTCAACAGTATATCAATTATAAAATATTTTCAAAAAAATTAATGGAAATATCCATTTATGAAATCAACTTTCTATAATTTCTCTTAATAATAACTAATACAAATTTATAATCTTTAACAGTTAATTAAACGTTGATTAAATAACTGATTAAAAGATTTTTTCACAAGATTTTTAAAGTGTTATAGTATATAGTTCATTTTGTTTAATCTCCAATTTCTGGGGAGGAAAATGGAGGTTAAATAAAGGTGAATTTGCACAATTAATAGCTTTATTAAACTCTTATAATTTGCCTTTTTAAAGGAATATTAAAAGATGAATAAGTGTTGAATCAGTTATTTTGATATAACTAGCTGTAAAGATTATGAAATTCAGCTTTCTTCCCTAAACTATTTTTCCTTTCTTCTTTAATTTTCTTGTTGTTCAAAAAGTTCTGAATAAATGGTCTAAATTTGAAATGTCCCCCCCCCCGCAACATGTGTCAGCCAGAAATAGATATTCACAATGGAGGACGCCGCGGTCGAGGTAGGTTTACAGTTTGAATTTGGTAACACTTGTATCTTTTATATATGTTCATTTAAATATTTTACTGAAACAACTTAATATTAACACATAAAATCCGGTTTAAAAGAGATCTATGACATAATAAAGAAGGGGTGAAATGTCGTTGGGCTTTTATCTGATGATCCCCGGTCCAGCAGATCTCTTTTTCCAATTTATTTCAATTTAAAGTTTTTTGTGTATGTCTGGTCTACCATTATGGTTTCAAAACATAATATCCAAACTTATAACAAATGTTAATTCATACTATAGATATATTACTAAATACAACTATTTATAATCATATTATAAAATAAAAAAAAACCTTAAAAAATCTTTTAAAAAAAAAAAAGGATAAAATATAAAATTATAAAAATATATATATATATACTAACAATCTTATCTACCTTCTTTACAAATTTTTTTTTTCCTTATTATTAGTTTGATTAAAAGTGCATGGTTCTGTCTTTCTCTCTTTTTTCTAACTATTATATATATTCTCACTTCGATTATTCTATATATAGGATTAGAGTATGTCTAAATGACGTGTAAAAGCCGATGCAAAAGACGTTACTTTGTTAATTTTTATTGTTATTAATTATAAATATATAATTAACTTGATGATGTATTAGAAGTAAAGGATTTTTTTTTTCTCTCTCTATCTACAAATTAATAACATTTTACAAATTTTATAATTTGAATTTAAATGATCATAATAGTGAAGATAATCTTAATACAAAACTGGACTATAAAATTAAATAACTATTTATTATTATAATTAATTTAGATTTAGCTTGCTAATCTAATCAAATTCTAATTGATATAAGTTATCATTATTATCAGTTTGCTCCTTAAGTTTTAAAAGTAGAATCACTGTTATAATTTTGTTATATAGTTTCTACACTATATTAATTCATATGAGCTTGCTCTATGATATATTTTTTATATATAACATAATATACAAATTAAATTATATTAGATATTCTAATATAAATAAATCTTCATACAAATTTTAATTATCTTTCATTGTTTGATTATTAAAAAGTAAATTATAAAAGTAATATTAGAAAAAATAACTTCAGAACTTTTGTTTTTTTCAGTGTTTAGTTAGTTTAAAGATGTTTTTTTATTAGTTATTCTTAAAAATATAACAGATAACAAACAGTAATATCTATATATTTATAGATTAATTATTCAATTTATTACAAATTTTATCACCACAAAAACAATTAAGAAAAATATATTTAAAAATTCATAAGAATAACAAACTAAAAAAACTAAAAAAAACTACAAACATATTAGTGTTAGCACCTCTTTTATGTTAATTTAAACTCGCTAAGAATTGCCTAAGAAAAAATTGTCAAACTTGTCCCTCTCTTAAGAACCATGACACTTTTCAAACAACTAGTTGTAAATTAGTGAATACTATTTATAAATTAACATGCCAAATTTGTCAACTATCATATATAGGACAAACTTGTAATCCATTAAATATACGAATAAACCTACATAGAAACCACGCTAAAAAATCAATTGGTAATATATATATGAAAGAACACAATCAATTACATACTTTTAACAACTTTAAGATAGAAATACTAGACATATGTCAAAACAAAAAACAACGACTATTATTAGAAAACAACTACATTTATAAACACAACACATTATACCCTTATGGACTTAACGACGAATTAAACTACACATACAAACCACAAACAGAAGAAATTTCAACCTATGAAATCAGCTGCAAATACAAAAAAAATGAATTTAAAACTAAACCTAATAAAACTAGAGGTAAAACTACCAATAAATTAGGTTACATTGAATTTGAAGAATTACTGGACCCAAAACAAATGTACACTAACAACTTCGTCGATAAATTTATTAAAACATTATTTAAACTAAATAATAATAAATTTATCAAACTCATAGAATATATTAAAATTCATAATCTGACTAACAGATTAATAGATATCACACACGACATCTTTAAATACAGAAAAATTAAACAAGCTACTAATAACATTAATATTATCATTAAATTTAATAACAATTTATTTAATCATATTAAATTTAATGATATTTTTAATAACCAAATCATCAATAATCTTTTCCCTATAAAAAATTTAAATTTCAAAACAATCTGGAGATACAACAAAAATATAGGTAATTTAGTTTGCAATTATAATCAATTTATTAATAATTTGGCAAATTTTAAAAAAATTAAATGTAATTGCAACAACTATATTGATAAATATAAGTTCTCAGGTCATATATTAACTAGCAATTTTTCTTTTTTAAATCCAGAATATCAGGAAATTTTAAATAAAGGGTATAAATATATACCTCAAATTAAACACAATTATAATAATACAATTAAATCTATATTAAAAGATATAGATATTTTCATAAATAAAACTAGTATAAAATACAGTATTCCAGAATTTACTTTTCTGGAATGGAAACATAATATTAAAAAGGAAATTATATATTATTATTATAATACACTTAAATACACAAAACCTAATTCAGACATTCCTTCTTTTAAAGAAAATATAATTAATTTACAGAAGGACTATATTATCACTCCTATAGATAAATGTTCCAATAACTTATCTTTAATTTGTAAAAATCTATACCACGATATACTAAAAAAGGAAATTGATAATAATCATAAATACACTTTTGCTAGAACTACAGCCACAAAAATCAAAAAAGACATCAAAAACGTTGAAAATTCACTAAAAATTTATAATAACCACAAAAATCCAAACATACCAAAGTTCTATATAATTCCTAAACTACACAAAAAACCTATTTCTTTCAGAACAATCACATCTGGTATAAATTCAGTCATAAAAAATATTGATATACAATTAGCTTCAACACTACAATTTATTATAAATAAATTAACTAATAAATATAATTATAAATTTATCGACTCAAATAAAAAAATCATTAATTATTTAATGAACAATTGGACAAACATTGAAACAGTACACACATTTGACTTTGAGGACCTATATTCTAAAATAAATTTAAGAGATCTAAATAATAAAATAACCAATTTATTTAATGAATTCATTAATGACAAAACTTTCTACATTAAAATTATTCATAACAGATATAAAACAATTAAATTAGATCTTAAAACAGCAAAAACTCTACTGGAAACATTTTTAAATTTTAACTATATAGAATTTAAAAATAAAATATATATTCAATCAGAAGGCGTTCCCATGGGAACTTCTTCTAGTCCTTTATTAGCCAATCTAATATTGTTCTGGTATGAAAGAGAATACTTTCTACAAAATAATATTAATTGGCAAATATTCCGATATGTAGATGACATAATAATATTTAATAATCCACAGTTTAAAAAATTAATACCTGAAATATATCCTAAATACTTGAAACTTAAGAACAATGAAAAAATTTATAGAAACAAAAAAGTTAACTTTTTAGACTTGAATATAGACCTTACAAATAGTGCTGTTAGAGTTTATAATAAAAAGAGTAATTATAATTTCAATATTATAAAATACTGTAATATGAATTCTAATATATCATTAAATTGCTGTAAGGGTATATATTATGGTCAGTTTCTAAGATTTTATAGAATAAATAATATATTAGATAATTTCATAGAAGATGTTAAAAATTTAAACATGGAATTTATTAAAAACAAATTTAGTATCAGACAAGTAAAATATTTCAACAGTATATCAATTATAAAATATTTTTAAAAAAAATAAATGGAAATATCCATTTATGAAATCAACTTTCTATAATTTCTCTTAATAATAACTAATACAAATTTATAATCTTTAACAGTTAATTAAACTTTGATTAAATAACTGATTAAAAGATTTTTAAAGTGTTATAGTATATAGTTCATTTTGTTTAATCTCCAATTTCTGGGGAGGAAAATGGAGGTTAAATAAAGGTGAATTTGCACAATTAATAGCTTTATTAAACTCTTATAATTTGCCTTTTTAAAGGAATATTAAAAGATGAATAAGTGTTGAATCAGTTATTTTGATATAACTAGCTGTAAAGATTATGAAATTCAGCTTTCTTCCCTAAACTATTTTTCCTTTCTTCTTTAATTTTCTTGTTGTTCAAAAATTTCTGAATAAATGGTCTAAATTTGAAATGTCCCCCCCCGCAACATGTGTCAGCCAGAAATAGATATTCACAATGGAGGACGCCGCGGTCGAGGTAGGTTTACAGTTTGAATTTGGTAACACTTGTATCTGTTATATATGTTCATTTAAATATTTTACTGAAACAACTTAATATTAACACATAAAATCCGGTTTAAAAGAGATCTATGACATAATAAAGAAGGGGTGAAATGTCGTTGGGCTTTTATCTGAAGATCCCCGGTCCAGCAGATCTCTTTTTCCAATTTATTTCAATTTAAAGTTTTGTGTGTATGTCTGGTCTACCATTAGGGTTTCAAAACATAATATCCAAACTTATAACAAATGTTAATTCATACTATAGATATATTACTAAATACAACTATTTATAATCATATTATAAAATAAAAAAAACCTTAAAAAATCTTTTAAAAAAAAAAAGGATAAAATATAAAATTATAAAAATATATATATATATACTAACAATCTTATCTACCTTCTTTACAAAATTTTTTTTCCTTATTATTCGTTTGATTAAAAGTGCATGGTTCTGTCTTTCTCTCTTTTTTCTAACTATCATATATATTCTCACTTCGATTATTCTATATATAGGATTAGAGTATGTCTAAATGACGTGTAAAAGCCGATGCAAAAGACGTTACTTTGTTAATTTTTATTGTTATTAATTATAAATATATAATTAACTTGATGATGTATTAGAAGTAAAGGGTTTTTTTTTCTCTCTCTATCTACAAATTAATAACATTTTACAAATTTTATAATTTGAATTTAAATGATCATAATAGTGAAGATAATCTTAATACAAAACTGGACTATAAAATTAAATAACTATTTATTATTATAATTAATTTAGATTTAGCTTGCTAATCTAATCAAATTCTAATTGATATAAGTTATCATTATTATCAGTTTGCTCCTTAAGTTTTAAAAGTAGAATCACTGTTATAATTTTGTTATATAGTTTCTACACTATATATATATATATATACACACTAGGGTATTTTTGCATATTATTTTACTTAAGATATGTTTTTATTTGATTAAGGTATTTACATATTTTACTATTGTTTGCTATATTCTATGAATTATCTTATAGGTTGGAGATTCTATTATTTTAAGTTAGTTTTATAATGGTTATTGGCTATTACGTATAAGTTACATGTATTATTGTTGATATTATTAGCTGGCACTAGGATATATTGTGTTATATGTTTCGGGCAAGTCTATTTTTCTATTGATGCTGTTGTGTTTTCTGGATAATAAAGATTCAATGATAAGCCTTTGATATTTACTGTTTATGTTATTGTAATGTATTATGGGTTCTTCTAATGCGAAAGTGTGACCTGTTTCTTTGCAGTGTTGGAAAATTAGGGATATATTGTCTTGGTTTATTATGTTGCGTTTATGTTCATATATTCTATTGCTGACTCTCCTTCCTGTCTCCCCCACGTATTTGATTTGGCAGTTATTGCATTCTAAGGAATATATTGCTTCTTTTTTGTTAGTGGGTTTTATGATATTAGAATTATTCTTAGATAATGGATAATGGACCACCTACAATAGCCAACATTCGTTCTGAACCTGGCTCGGCGACTCTGAATCCTTTCAGACACATGACACCCGATTTATTCCAACATAACGAGAGACATTCGAGGCTAATACCAGCCAACCCTTCCGACATCTTACACCAGATCTCTTCACAGCCACGCGCTTTGTGCCTGGTCTAGAAACCATTACCACTTTGATTCCTTCCAGCCACCAATGTAATATTGTATCACCACGCAATATTCCCCAACATGTACCACCCATCCAGACCCCTGTAATTCAGAACCAAAAACCATCCCGCACAGTCATAACTAATCTCAAACCATCTCCTACACTATCGAAAATTTTACAGAACGTAAAAACCTTCAAACTTTTTCATCTGATATTTACAATCAGTTTCTTCACTCTACCTACCTCCACCCTACCCGTAGTAACCGTCCTGTACCTTAGTACCTACACGTTACCATCCTCCCGTCTCTACCAGCTTCAAGAAGCCATCTTCTTGATAACCATCTCACTGTTAACGCTGACCCACCAAACAATAAAAGACATTCTAAAAAATATGTGGACCGTTATCACCCACAGTCATACATTGGTCGCCCTCATCCTTGAGATTCTAGGAGATAGTTTCCAAGGTCTTTTCCGGACACGAACCAATAACCCAATTCACGCACATACATTGTCTCATACACCCATCTACCACCACGCTACGACCCACCACCTTCTTGAAAAAACTAGAAAGAGGAAACTAATAATACCAAAAATGGATCTAACGCCAACTTAAATGACCAGCGTCCCCCAAAGACACCAGATCGCCAGCTAGAAACCAGGTCACGGTGCCGCCACACTAAAAATACATCTCCTCCCCCTCGCGCGGCGTAATGTAAACACCCCACCCTGGGTGTGTCTCTTCCTCCCTCGTGTAGCATATGTACGCGCATTTTACATTTCCATTTGAGTAAAAGGGCATCATTTTAACTTTTACACGTTTTTAATCTCATTTATCTTTATTAACCCAATTATTTTTATTGTCAAATTACAAAACTATTTAAGACGCGTAATATTCTTTTTAAAATAAAACAATTTCTACTGCCCTTACTGCAATTGAAAAATTAAAAGGAGGGCCTGGCTCATCAGTGGTGAACCCTCCCAGCGGTTTCGCCAGTTTAATCTACCATACCGCTGTTATATTGCATTTTTGGAACTTCCTTTTATAGTGATACTGATGCTTGACTCTTCGAATGGGTATTTTAGATTAACTATGGACATAAGCTTTTAGGACAGCAGAATTACATATAATTATAAATATATAATAAGCTTCGAGCAATCACTCTTCCGCAAATATCAATTTGTGTCTTTTATTCAAACAATTATATTTCGATTCACTAGCGCGCTATTGTTATCAAATTACAAAACTATTTTAGACGCGTAATATTCTTTTTAAAATAAAACAATTTCTACTGCTCTTACTGCAATGGAAAAATTAATGGGAGGGCCTGGCTCATCAGTGGTGAACCCTCCCAGCGGTTTCGCCAGTTTAATCTACTATACCGCTGTTATATTGCATTTTTGGAACTTCCTTTTATAGTGATACTGATGCTTGACTCTTCGAATGGGTATTTTAGATTAACTATGGACATAAGCTTTTAGGACAGCAGAATTACATATAATTATAAATATATAATAAGCTTCGAGCAATTGCTCTTCCGCAAATATCAATTTGTGTCTTTTATTCAAACAATTATATTTCGATGCACTAGCGCGCTATTGTTATCAAATTACAAAACTATTTTAGACGCGTAATATTCTTTTTAAAATAAAACAATTTCTACTGCCCTTACTGCAATGGAAAAATTAATGGGAGGGCCTGGCTCATCAGTGGTGAACCCTCCCAGCGGTTTCGCCAGTTTAATCTACCATACCGCTGTTATATTGCATTTTTGTAACTTCCTTTTATAGTGATACTAATGCTTGACTCTTCGAATGGGTATTTTAGATTAACTATGGACATAAGCTTTTAGGACAGCAGAATTACATATAATTATAAATATTACGCGTCTAAAATAGTTTTGTAATTTGATAACAGATGGCGCGCTAGTGCATCGAAATATAATTGTTTGAATAAAAGACACAAATTGATATTTGCGGAAGAGCGATTGCTCGAAGCTTATTATATATTTATAATTATATGTAATTCTGCTGTCCTAAAAGCTTATGTCCATAGTTAATCTAAAATACCCATTCGAAGAGTCAAGCATCAGTATCACTATAAAAGGAAGTTCCAAAAATGCAATATAACAGCGGTATGGTAGATTAAACTGGCGAAACCGCTGGGAGGGTTCACCACTGATGAGCCAGGCCCTCCCTTTAATTTTTCCATTGCAGTAAGGGCAGTAGAAATTGTTTTATTTTAAAAAGAATATTACACGTCTAAAGTAGTTTTGTAATTTGATAACAGATGGCGCGCTAGTGCATCGAAATATTTTTATTGTATTATAATCCCATTATTTTCACATTTTTAAATATTACTTATGTTACTCATCTACTATCGTTTATATATAACCAACTAATATGATATAACCTTTATGTAATCATTTCTATTTTTCCAATATCCAAATGTACCAACAGTGCGTATACATATCAGTGTCCAGAAAAACCTGATTTTGCAGCTCGTCCTCAATGTCCTTTATGTCACGTCAAATGTTTCTCTTACTAGGTCCTCGAATAAAAAAGCGATATTTTGAGCTTACTCGTAAGGAAATATGTCGTTTTCAATTTTTTTTACAACTCCCAAAGAGTATAAATTTCCATGTTCAAACTCCCAAAGAGTATAAACTTTCTTTTTTTTTGGGTTATTCAAGGTTTTTGTTCTTGCACATATAAACACCTAGCCTGTGCATGGTTTTTCCACATGCTTCAGCCTTTAGGATATTATATAGCGGACTAAATTTAACTGAATGTCACCATGCCAATCCCAAAGATTGGACTGTCCCCATCGAGTCGCAACCCGCAAAAAGGGATTCGCTCTCTCCTGTCCTCGACAGACGTCCTCGTACTTCATGAGCACTAATCCAGCTGCCTAAATAAAACGGTCACGGTCTGACACTGCGCCACCACCACACCTGTATATAACCTTACCAGTCTTTTTTATTATTATTATTATTTGTCACCAACCTTTTCTACCTCAATCGACCACCTATTGCTCCTTATCACAATACACCATATTCCCTATAATCCCAGCATAACGACCCCATTAATCAGAATCAGTCTGATTACTGAGATCGACTCCACAGAGTTTAGAACCCCTTCTAACCTCTCCATTCGTTGGGGGGACATCTCTGATAATTTAAAACCCCAGTCATTCTACCATGGCCCACCACCTTGTACCCTCTACCAAACTTATAAATACTGTATAACATGATGTACTGTTAAGAGCCAAATAAAATACGGACTGTATGTCAGACAGACAGAAAAAAAAACAAGGAGATAATACGATTATAGATATTAATAAGCGATTGCAGTTAGGCCTAGAGTTAAGAGGAAAGATTCCCATCTCACATCATTAGCGCTAGGTCAACGACACTTTTATTTCAAAGAACTCCAAGACAAAGGACCCTGGAGTTGAATTCGCTAAAAACAACTTTATTTGGGTCAATGCTCCATCCTCACATTTTCTGCTATAACTATCAAAGATGGCTTCTCAGTTGTTTGGACCAATCAAGGCGATTCTTCATCTTCCATGATTTTATGAATGACCAATCAAAATCTCAGTATAGGTCACGTGACACCACCCCGACTGGGGAAGCCTCAGTAGCGTCTCCGAGTCTCATCCGCACTACACGCGTCTCCTGATCCAGCGTAAATCGCGGGGCGTAAGCTCACTCTCCTCCCATGTTCTCTGTCTGTCAGCATCGGTTCCCTTGACTAACCTATCCTGTGTTCTCACTCCTGTCATCACGACTGAAAATTCACCCCAATCCAATCCCAATTTCCAGTTGACAGCACCTTCGCTGTCACTACTACCAAAGAGTAAACAGAGAGTCGGCGATATTCCACATATATATATATATATGTTGTACCAAGTAAGGGCTGTAGGGAACAGGGAAATCTGAAATGTGGCTGACTAACGGGGCAATGGCACCCCACCTTTCCATGGAGGACAAGACACCACCACCATATTTTTTACATATACAATATTGTTCATAAGAATGCTTTACATAGAAACACGCTTTAAAAGGACCTAGTTTCAAGAAAATAAATAACTTTAGGCTGGCTAATTAGAGTTAAAAAAACTCAGATTCTATTTACACACACAATAAGATCTCTATTTACATATTTACAGTTATAAATGTTTATATTATTCAGAGAGAGAGAGAGAGAGAGAGATAGTTTCTTGAATTTAATTTTAAATTTAAAATATATAAAGGTTTGTATGAAATAGAATTGAATAAAATAGCCATTCCCAACTTTAAATATTCTGGGGCAGAATATCCAAACGGTGTTAAGCCTTAAAAAATACCAAGACATTCTCCCGGGGTGTAAGACCGTTACAGCGCACTAGGCCTCGCCACGTCAGCTTATCCTCGAAGATAACATTTCCCAACAAATTGTATTTCCTCGCTCAATGGTCCAACCCCCATCAGAGCTGATACAATCTCACTCCACTCCTGGGTTCCCCAATTTCCGCCTCATAGAGCTGAAAAATTGGTTGTCGGCTGCTTTCTGATTGAGCAGACGATAGTTAACAGACGATAGTGAACAGACGATAGTGAGCAGACGATAGTGAACAGACGATAGTGAACAGACGATAGTGAGCAGACGATAGTGAACAGACGATAGTGAGCAGACGATAGTGTACCAAACTTTGAGATATGAAAGAGTTGTGGTCGCATCAATATATCGTTCCATATAGTTCCAGAGATTTTCTAGAATTGTCGAGAATTAGTGACATAACCGCTACTAGCGTGGAGGGTTCATCACTGATGAGCCAAGCCCTCTCAATATTTTTTATCGCAGTAAGAACCGGAGAACGTTTGTTTTGTTTGAAAAAGAATTCGTGCGCTTTATGGTTCTATTTCTTCTGTATAGATGGTGCGTTATTGCAGTATAATAGTTAGACTTTCCTCTAAATATTTGCTAGGATAGAGTCAAATGCTCTTTTGAATAGGCTAAATAAATCTTGAGTGTTATTTGCTATATATTATTATATTCATTATTAACTTCGCGTTTACTGGTCTCAAGCCCGGATGAAAAAGGAGGAGGGGGAGCAGTAACAAACTTGTTAAAAACCTGGGCTCAGCTGGCCCAGCTGATAGTACCCTGTATGGTCTCCAGGGATACAGGATGAGCAGCGTTTGTACTCCATGTTAGGAGCGGCTGCACATGGCATCTGTTCCTCATATCAGAGGTGGCCGTTTCATATTGAAGCTAAGTCGGCCTGCCACTGAGTAATGCTCCCAGTCTTAATGACAAAGGCAGACGTCTACTTCACTCAGTTATGGTGGTTGTCAAATCTCCATTGATGAGCTCTACTCATCCCCAACAGACATCATCAGCAAGTTCTATAGGCTTGATACCCTGATATGGTTGAGTGGAGTTAAGAAAGAAGAAGAAGATATTCAATAATGATTCATGATGAAAATAAGGAAAGTTTTCAATGTATGGATTGCTACGAATAGTTTAGTATCTTCGTAGATTACCTGAAAACTTTACCATTTTGAAAACTCTGTGTATTATATATATTTATAAGAAATTCAAACTATTTTTGACGTGTATGATTCTTTTCCTTTTTAAAAAAATAAATCAATTTTCTACTGCCCTTAATTATATAATTATTTTTAAAAAAGGAAAAAAATCATACGCGTCAAAAATAATTCAATTTTTTTTATAACAGATGGCACTCTAATGTATCGTATATATATATGCCCCAGATGCCCCAAAGACCAGCCTTTTTGGTCGTTGAGGTACAGCTTGCACCACGCTGACGAGGGCCAACAGCCCGAAACGCGTACGTGGTTAGTTTTTCTTGGTTAATCAAGAAACGGTATTTGGCCGATTCAGGAATAATTAAAAATTAACTATTAGTTGATATATTCCGTTAGATGGCGCAAGCCAGAAGAAACTTTCAGTTGCACGATCAGGAAATGTCTTTTTTCTTAATTTATCCACCTGATCCAAGTACGAATTCACTTTTGTACTATTTTTCACATATATATTTATATATATTCTTAATTTTAAAATCATTATTGAAACAGTATAATCTCAATGATATAACAAAACACTTATAAAAAATCACATTATATATTTCAATAATGATCATGTTTTCGCAATATAGAAATATCTGCAACAAATATCAAAATTCAGAATCGACATTTTGTTTAAAAAATCCTTTTTCCAAAAGACACCAAAAGAATTGCCAAAATATTCTCTCCAGAAACTATATTTTAAAATAAATATTCTGTGACCGCGAGAGAGTAAACTCAATAAAAATCAATTTAGAGGGGCAAGGGGTAATTTACATATTTATCTGATTTGACCAGGCGCAGTAAGTAAACCAAGACATAAATAAGTGTTTATTTTAGGCTTTTCTATTATTCATGAAGTTTTCTTCTTGTATCTCACGCCATCAACGTCTCAGCCTAATTGGATCTTTTGGCCTAATTATGTTATAAGGGAACTGCGCCAGCTTAATGCCGCAGTGGTGGTTTTCCCTTAATCACTGAGTAACTTTGCAATCCCTATATTTTAAAGTTCGTGGATGGCTTTTCTTTATTTATCAGGGAACAGGCTAAATCAACGTTTAGTTCATTTCTTTTCCACTAGATGGCAGAACGCCATCTAAAAAACACATGTACTCCTGTTCAGGATAAGCTTTCTTTGTTTTTATTATCAACACCTGACCTTTTTTATTATTTTTTCTACGTTTTTTCACATTTTAAGCGTATTTATGCAATAAGTTCTTGGTTTCTCAAGAAGCCTCTGGGACCAATATGAATTTTGGTCGCAGTGGTACAGCCTGCTCCACGCTGATGAGGGTCAACAGTGCGAAAGGCGTTCGTGGTTGACTTTTCTTAATTTATCAAGAAATTGGGTTGGCCAAATATCAGGGAACAGGTTAAATAAACTTTTAGTTTATTTTAGTTCCACTAGATGACGCTCTGCCATCTAGAAATGTTCATGTGAGCGTGTTAAGGATATGCCTTTTTTGTTTTTTTAATGTGTCAATAATATTTCATTACATTTGGGGCTCTGATGGTAATATCGTAAAGTTGCACTTCTCTGTTTTGTTTTGAACATCTTTAATTGTTGAGCGAAAACACACACTATTTATGGACTAATCTTGTTCTAAAATTTTGCTCTTGATATACAAGGCATGTCCCATAAGTTCCCGGACTGGGTCCATAAAAAAATAAATAAATGAAAAATGTAAATAAATTTGACAGTTTATTATAGAAAAGGTATCTGGCAACACGGTGGTACCAATATCGAGGCGGTACGTGCGCGTGCGCCAAAGTTATTCTAATTTATTTAAAGGTTACACCTTGCGCTGCGGCGATTTTACGATGGGACAAAAATTGAAGCAGAGGATTTGCATAGATATTTGTGTGAAACGATGGCGCTGGTGCGTTGAAGCAAGGGGGATTACTTTGAAAAGTTTTAATAAAAAAATTAAACAAAAATCTTACCTTTTTTTTTTATGGACCCAGTCCGGGAACTTATCGGACATACCTTGTAATATACACTCATGGACAAAACTTAAGGAAGTTGTACCTTTTAGCATGTATATCGGAATTATAACTCTGAAAGATATTACAGTGACCTTTAATGAATGAAAGGAAGAAAAAATTGTTTGCAATATGTTTCTTTTATTCTTAAATTTGGCGAGCTTTCAGGCGTTAGCCTATCATCAGGCCGACATCGCAAATATATATGCAAACAATTTTTTCTTCCTTTCATTCATTAAATTACTGATTGCAATTATTTAGGTTTTTATAGTGATTAATCTAAACAGTGACCTTTATTGAAGACATACGAGATAACCAAGTGTGAACAAGTTGTACCTTTTAGCATGTATATCGAGATTCAGACAATAACTCTGAAAGATAATACAGTGACCTTTATTGAAGACATACATGATAACCAAGTGTGAACAGCCTCTGTCTCCTTAAAAAATGCAGACGACTGGCGACATCAAAGACTTTCTACTTCCTTAAGTTTTGTCTATGAATATATATAGTTCTATTTTTGTATGATATTGTGCAATGGCATTTCAGTTATCATAATTATATGGTTCAATGATTGATGGAGGCTGGTGATTGGTTCTTTTCAAAATCTCCAACAATCCTTTGATTTAAAAAAAAAAAAAAACATATTCACGCTTTGATTGGATGATTAAGGCCACGTGATAGTTATCTGATTGTTTGTTCACTGCCACGGAACCTTAATCAGCCAATCATCATGCAATGTTTATTTAGCTCAGATGCATTAGTCATCAAAGTTCTATATCAAACATAAGATTACGTGTTCGATTCTAGAAAGTTCTATCGATATATATTTTCTTTGGTGACACTACAAATATTGTTCGTAAATCAATCTACGCTTTTTAAAATAATTTATTAAATAGTTTGATTTTCAGTTTTTTTTTTTTTTTTTTTTTTTTGTTAATTTATTTTATATCGTCGCGCGTTTCCTCTCCGGTTCTTCGCAACGACGCCGCTTCCTCCACCGTGGATCACCTACCCAGGCTCCCGTTGCTTCACCTCTGCAGCTCTACCCTGCAGACAGCCCAAAGACCCTCTGAGAAACACTATTCACGTGGATCTCCTTTCCCTCTGGCAGTATCTCTCGGCCTTACCACTGGTGGGGGGACACGAGAGTGTGATTATTTCCATTTTAAATAAATGCAGCTTTGCAAATTTAAACAAATATATTATTTGAATACAAAGAGAGAGGTTTAAAAATGCGAAAAGGTTTAGCCTTTACTTTAAGCCATTACTACGAGTATTACTACTTACTACTTACTACTACTACGATTACTACTCGTATTTAAAAACAAACAAATACTTGGTCAAAACATAACATATTGATTTCACAGATTTGTTTACTAATCTCAACATATTTCATAGTCAACTTGTGAATTACTCCAGGATCCGGGATTATGTATATTTTAATAATTATTATATATTTATATAAATAATTATATTTGAATATAATTCTACTGTCCTATAAGCTTATGTCCATAGTTTACTTGAAAACCATTTCTAAGATTCCATCCTTCAGTGTAGCATATAAAAGCAGAATGATCCAATACAGTAATAGAGCTCTGAGAAGCGGTCTGGTGGATTAAATTGGCGAAACCACTGGGAGGGTTCACCACTGATGAGCCAAGCCCTCCCAATATATTTTTTCATCGCAGTAAGGACAGTAGAAGTTCGTTTTATGTATAAAAGAAACATTCGCGCTTTTATATCCTTTTATTATATGTTTTTAATTGTTAATTATTTTAATGAAATTTCGAAACTATTTTAGACGCGTAAGATTCTTTTTGAAATTAAACAATTTCTACTGCCCTTACTGCAATGGAAAAATTAATAGGAGGGCATGGCTCATCAGTGGTGAACCCTCCCAGCGGTTTCGCCAGTTTAATCTACCATACCTCTGTTATATTGCATTTTTCGTTCTTCCTTTTATAGTGATACTGATGCTAGACTCTTGGAATGAACTATGGACATAAGCTTTGAGGACAGCAGAATTGCATACATTTATAAATATATATAATATGCTTCGAGCAATCGCTCTTCCGCAAATATCAAATTGAGTCTTTTATAAGAACATTCATATTTGTATTATATAACAGATGGCGCGCTAGTGCATCATAATAATAAAATTATTTTAATATTAGCTTTATATCTGTCGCATGACCTTATATCCTGTAATGTCAGATTTTAACGACATAAGAATATTTAGATTTTATATTCAGCTATAAGAAAATTGATATATACGTTTATTAAAAATATCTAAAAAGCTCAGAGAGAGAGAGAGATTGAGATTGAAACTACTTTATTACAATGTCCATATAAGATTATATAAGGTTAAATATATGAATAAATATATATAATTATAAATATAATTGATAAATATACATATATATATAATATATACAGGGTCTTCATTGGTAGCGCCCACCGCGGAAAAGACTCCGCCACCGATGAACTGCGAGAGTTCTTTCCTAAAGAGTGGGTAGGTCGAGGTTGTTGGCTGGTGTTACCCAACTCAAGACCAAGATGGTACTTGTAGATGGTAGCCTTCGCTACACTGGTAGCCTCAGGATGGAGAGAGAGAGATATGTATAACCCAGGTTCCTCGAGCGCAGAACACCAACTACCCGGGGAGTCCAGCTCACTAGTATAGACTAGTGTTGAGCACTTTTACTCGTGTCCTGTTTTGATTGCTGATTTGAACCAGTTGACCAGGAAGTTCCATGCTGAGGTAGAGTCAGGCCATAGATGTAGGGTTGAGGTGGGTCAGTCCAAGCAGGATAGCTGTTTTACATCCCATGTCTCAGGAATGTTGGACAGCTGAAGAGAAGATGATCAATTGTCTGTGGCTCTTCTGAACAGTGGATACAGGTAGGGTCTGTTTCGGGATGCACAGGTGTAATGTCTGCCAGTACATGGCCATGGCCCGTGTAAAAGCTAATGCGACAAATTTCTTTATTAGAAAAGACTGCGAGCTTTCGATCTCTTGCTCTTCAACGGGCAAAGTTACAATTAAGAGTGAGCACGGGGAGGGAGGGCGAGAAATACTAATGATGGCTATTTAATCTTGATTTCGAGTATGACTGAATTGTTCTGAATGTCTTTTGTTGATACTGTTCTTATTTTTGGATATGAGGGACTCGAGGATTTCTGACTTGGACGGTATATTAAAGTAGTGGCAGGTAGGGTTGTCTAGATTGAATGTATGGCCTGTATTCGTGATATGCTGATTTTATATTACGTCGAATATATTTTAAAGTTTAATTATTCCACGAATGTATTTCATATATGGGAAGATAATTATTTCTTACATTTTTATAAAGGATATATACTAATTCTATATTTTAAGGTGAGGACATTTCAGAGAGTGAAAGAAATTTTAGTTAATTAAACAATACAATATATATATATATATCGCAGTGGTACAGCCTGTTCCACGATGACGAGCGCCAACAGCGCGAAACGCGTTCGTAGATGGCTTTTCTTGATTAATCAAGAAAATGGGTTGACCAAATATCAGGGAACAGGTTAAATAAACGTTTAGTTTATTTTTGTTCCACTAGATGACGCTCTGCCATCTACAAATGTTCATGTG